>WSTH01001461.1:0-12397 GCA_019616345.1 Ceratobasidium sp. 395
GGATTCAACTCCAGCCCGAACCCAGGCGCATCGAGTTTCTCGAGATCGATGCGTCCGTTGATAGGCATGACTTCGTTCAAGAATAAGTTGCCGAACACGGGCTTCACGGACTTGCCATCGGGAGCATTGCAAATAATCTAACGTGCGAGTGTGAGCATAGGTCGAACGTTGAAGTGACTAGACTCACTTCAGTGAAAGGTGTATTAGATTGGCTGACGGCGAAATGGTAGCTGTATGGACCACTGCCATGACATACGACGTCGACGTCGTAGGCAGAAGCGAGCGAAGTGATGCGTAGGAGTTCAGTGAGACCGCCACACCACATGATGTCGGGCTGGATGATGTCGATCGACTTAGTATCGAGAAGCTTCTTGAAACCATATCGGGTATATTCGTGCTGGAAGGGAGGACTGACTTTATAATCTGTGGTATTCAAAGTGAATATATGCTTGCCTCGCCAGTTGTCCATTTGAGCTGCGGGAGAGCAGCTTTCAACTTTTCGTAGCCTTCCGCGTCGGGGTGCAGAACTTCTTCCCACCAGGTGATGTTGAGCGGGAGGCACATTGTCGCGAGTTCAATAGCATATTGCACCTTACACGGTCGGTCAGTGCAATCTCTCACATCGTTTAAGTTGGACGTACTGTCAAGCTCATGTAGCAGTCTACCATGATCGGGAAATCCGGGCCGCTATTGGAAAAGTTAAACACCGTCTAATCAAACCAAGCACCATACTTACACACTATGATTTGGATCGGTTAGTGGACTAAGATACCTCGGATTTGGTGGGATGAGACTCACGATTCCCGGTGTTTTTTCAGCTCTTCATAGTTTTTGCGCATTCCTTCTTGGCCATCGGCGGGTCCCCATGTTAAAGGGACCTTGCCTCCCCAGAATCCAAGTCGTTTTGCCTCAGCAGGTAGAGGTCCAGTACAATAGAACGATAGATAATCGCGAGTTCGACCGCCAATCATCTGAAAGTACGAGCACCATTAGTAATAAGTTACATTTAGGTCAAATTATTTCCATTTGACCTACTTTGTACACCGGCTCTTTGCGGATTTTGCCGACGAGATCCCACAGAGCAAGATCGACGACGGAGATTGTTGCAACGACAAGCCCTTTGCGGCCGTAGTACATTGAGGCACGGAGCATCTGGTCGGAAAGAAGACTCGTGTCTCGTGGGTCTGTGCCTTGGAGAAATCGCTTGAAGTGTTGCTCGACGAGCCAACATGATGGGGGGCCACCCATGCCGGTCGCAAAACCAGTCGTGCCGTCCGAGGCGGTAATTTGGACACAAAAGCTTCGATAAGTTAGTCCCCGAGTACAAACTAACAGCTATATCGTATTTACCTCCCTAACACGTTAATCCCCCATGAGACCCGCGACATCTTGTACTGCTCGTAGCGAGACATCGGATTAGATATCTGACCAATAATCCAGTGGCCAGCTTTTTGAGAATGATAGTCACCACCCTCTCCCTCCTGCAAACGAAACAGGACCTAGTTGTAAGACAACGGGCAACTGGCTGCATGTCTCCAGGGCTCGACTCACCCCGGGGACGACGAAGGTCTTAATCTCAGTAATGGTTGGGAAAGGCATAATAGTCGTTGTAGTCGAGTTGAGTGTGAGTTCGGCGGGTTGCGCCTCTTTTGAAAGCCTCGAGCCGGCATTATATCCAGAGATTTTGCGAAGCCCGCGTTGGTGGTCGTCCGGAGCGCCGGACCGCTGGTCCGTAAAGCTTCTTGGGTTTGCCTTCCGCCTTTGGCGCTTATCCCTTCAGTCAACCACCACATCTCCTTCTGCGGGTTTATATATCATACGGTCTCGCATCGCTTCCACTATAGTTAGATCCGCTAAATCCTAGCTACTCCAGTTATCCAGCGCTGCAGATGAGCTAGTTGCCGGAGTTTTTGAATTGTCCTCGCTACGCCGAAGGCTGTTGTGCATTTTCGCTACTTTGGGATGCAGCTCCGAAGAATTATGACGCTCGGCCGGTTAATTACATCTCAACCTAACTTTGGCTGCTTTCGACCCGGCCAGAAGTACTATATTCTGTAAATCGTGGTGTGTCTTCGATATCTTCGACATCCTCGACAAATCGTACAAGATGCAGCGTCTCCACGATGGTTATTGGCTCTCTAAACTCCTTCGCCCTTGGGTGTCTAGTCCCAGCTATTCTAATTCCCAAATCTTGTTTGCTTCGCCCTAAGGCCAACAAAGCGGAGAGAAAGTCTACGGTTAGGATGATGCCGATCATCCCGCTATACGGCGACTGGTTAGTCTGGGCTATCACAGGTATTTTCCGTTTGACCCGGTGAGATTCGAGTACCTAACATCTCTCCCAAATGCAGCATGTTGCTGCCAGGGGTTTCTGCTGCTAGGTTATGACCAGGGTGTTATGTCCGGAATCGTTGGCGCTGAAAATCAGTAAAGGACTTCAACTGTAACAGCCAAGTACAGCCCAGCTTACGTACGTTTTGTAGATTCGGGAAAGATTTTGACTCGCCTTCTCCTACTGCTCAAGGAACAATCGTCAGTATTGTCTTGCCTAGCCAATCACCCTAAGCACGACGCTTACGCTCTTCCTAGGTCGCCATTTACGACATCGGGTGTGCAGTAGGCTCCCTTATATGCTTTGCATTCGGTCAGAAACTGGGTAGAAGGCGTATGATTATGCTTGGCGCCACTACCATGTTAGTCGGGACTGCCATTCTCACATCCTCGACAACTCGAGCACAACTCATTGTGGGACGAGTTGTAACTGGAATCGTAAGCTACTTACGCAGCGAACAATCGGTTGCATATTTACTGATTGAACGATTACAGGGAAACGGGTTTAACTCGTCGTCTATCCCTGTGTATCAGTCTGAAACTTGCGAAGGTCGCATGCGTGGTGCCCTTGTATGTCTCAATTCTACAATTACGATCTTGGGTCTCGTTAGTAAGTACAAGCACCACCAACATCGACTTCTCTAACCCGCTTTAAAACTAGTTGCTTATTTCTTGGATTACGGACTGTCCTTCGTTGATGGACCTGTGCAATGGCGCCTGCCCATCGGTATGTAATAATTCCTCATCATACAGCCACACAAACGCTAACCTACTTGCCAGGTTTCCAAGCGGTATTCGCACTACTCCTACTTATTCAGGCAGGAACACTTCCCGAAACTCCCCGGTGGCTCATGTCCCAAGGGCGTAGAGCGGAAGCAATGGACGTTCTCGCGCGATTGGCTGCTCCGCCAGCTTTGCGTACCGCAGAGGTTAAGGCTCTCATCGAGGAACGCGCTAGAGAGATCGAGGAATCACTGGAGCGTGAAAGCGCAGGAGGGCCGTTTAAATTTGTCGAGCTTTTGCAAGGTGGGCCGTTGGGAAATTTTAGGCGTGTGGTGTTAGCATGTGGGGTCAATGTGATGCAACAGTTTACGTGCGTGGCTCTGGTTTAACAGATAAACATCTAGCTGACGGCGTTTATTTCTTAGCGGTGCCAATATGATCAACTACCTGGTACACCTTTTCGTTACTTCGTTTTGTTATCGAAGCTAACAAATATTCAAATTTCGACAGGCTCCGGTTGTATATCAAAATACCATGGGTTTGAGCCGCAATCTCTCGCTCATCCTCGGAGGCTGCACAGCGATCACATATCTTGTCGCGTCGTTCATCCCGCTTTGGGTGAGTTGTTTCGTAAGGTAGGCGGATAGAAGTGCTCACCCACTACAGACGGTTGACCGCTTTGGGAGGCGGCCCTTGCTCATGATATCTGCCGCTGGTCTCTCAACCTGCTTCCTCCTTGCAGCTGTCCTCCTCAGCATCGGAACCAAATCCGCTGCATATGGTGCGACCGCCATGGTCTTCGTTTTCCAAATCTTCCTCGGCATTGGCTTTTTGCCTATTCCGTGGTTATACCCTGCTGAGGTCAGTCACACACGGATACGCGCATATACGAGCGCAATTAGCTCGTTTGCAAACTGGATGTAGGTCCTCTAACCGCGCATATACAGCATAAACTAATAATTGGGTGTGTAGGTGTGTATTCGCGGTGGTTGAAATGACACCACCTGCGATCGACCAGATTGGATGGCGGGTGTTTATTATCTTTGCTGTGTTGAACGCATGCTGGGTGCCAATTGTGTACGTTGATCTATCCTCCTCAATCAATTCGACGCTAAGCCAAGACGTTTTAACAGGTACATATTCTTCCCCGAAACCGCCAACTTGTCCCTCGAAGACATAGATCACCTCTTCGAGAAAGGAGGCGTTACTGGAGGCGTGTGGGGTGCACCAGGGGGGCGCACGGTGATAGCTCACTCGGATCGAATCGCAGCTCCAGGATCGACGGAGACCGGCAGGGACGAAGAGAAAGATGTTACGAGCATGCTCGGGGGCAACATGAGACACATAGAAAGGCGGTCAAATAGTGTTCATGAAAAACACTGAAACTGTAGGAGGATGTTGTGATGTATGTTGCTAAATGCATTAGCTGATATTATCGTAAACAAAGACACTGTAACCCCAACACGCTACTTGATGCCTAGTAATTATTCGGCGAAGCCTCAATGGGAACGAAACGAATATTAGAGTAGATTGAAGTGTTAACGACACAGACAAATCCAGACAAGATACACCGCAAGAGCAATGATAAGCACAAAGTCCAGCGTAAAGGTTTAGAGACCGCTGGCAACAAGAACCACCAAAACACCCTTAACCGTCGTAACCACAACCCCAAGAACACCACCCACAACCAACACAACATCCTTGATGACGTTGACAAGAGTGGGAATCAGGTTTGTGATGGTGACGGTTAAGGTAACAACTACAAACCTATAACATGGTACCAAAACTTTAGTAACCAAGATACGTTGAAGAACGTTGAGGACTTACTTGAGATCCTCGACCTCATTGTTAACGTTCTTCATCGTTTTAAGTCCCTGGACAGTCGTAACGATGTAGCTTGTGGTCTGAAAAATAATGAGCTCCAATACTAGGTCAAAGGTGGGTGTCGCTCACCGTCAAGAGAGTGGCCATGTTAGTAGCAGCGGATTCGGTTGAGAGTTGAGTGAGGTCATCGACACCAGCGGCCTTGAGCGAATTAGAAAAGCTACTAATAACAGGTTTCACTTTAGTCAACATGATGGCTATCTCAGGACCGGCAACAGCAGCGGCAGCGGGGTTGCTGGCGACAGACGCTATTCAAAAGATGATTTAAAACTTAAATACGAGTTGAGTAGCGCATATACATACCGATCTTGGTTTTTATCTCATCGACCTGGGCAACAATGGTAGACAAACTGCCGTTGAGGTCAAGACCGGCGCGGCGTTGGGTAGGGAGAGTCTCGGGGATGGCAACGTTCGTGCCCTCGACAGCGATAGGAGCAGCAAAGACCTTGGCGAAGGAGCCGAAGGAGAGGGCAGCAACAGCGAGGCGGGCGAAGAACATGGTGAAGAGAGAGAAAAGAGTGTGTGGTTGTAAGTGAGTGTGGGTTAGCGACGAAGGCTGAGAGGAGAGGAGATGGAGTAGCTTGAGCTGGGGATTGACCACTCAAGTGCGCCGTCTTTTATAGCAATTTCGGACGACCAAGTGAAGAAAAAACTCGGGGCGTAAATGCCGCCGTGAAGGGACTTGCGCGCGTCCTCTGAGCGATCATCGCGTTCTCGCGTTCTTCCGCTCGCAATCGTCGTTGAATGGCTCCACTTTGACAGCTCTTCTCGAGTTCTCATACCGGGGAGGACGTCGAAGTGAATGCTTAATTTTGATGTCTATGCACGCATAAGGTATACGAAGTCCTCGTGAAACAACACAACGCGACTCTATCGACCTTCGAAAATCAATCCTGGAGTTTCGGAAGGACCGTACGCGTAATTCGTGCGCGAAATATGAATTTCAGCGAAGGCGCGTCGGGCTTCTTTTCGCGTCATAGACACGTGATCGCTTTCAGCTGCCGATACTCTTCCTGCCCGAAAAGTCGTAGAGTGTTTCTATGAAGGTTGTGATTCTCTATGTGCCATTTAGATGGTATGGTTCGCTTTCGCTTTGTACCGGGTATGGATTTAGCATGCAGGTGTGCGGTTCTGTTTGAAATATCCAATTGGCGACGACGATTGCCGAGCGACCTAGAAGTAAGGAATTACGTCGAGTCGTGTGGGAAGGGGATCTGGCTGGGTGAACATTTCGGACTGGATGAATATTTGAAGCAGGCTGCAAACTGTGTAAAAGAAGCTTGCTTAGGTTGTATAGGTTGCTTACTCTGAGAGGCGGCCCAGCGAGCTCATATGTCGCGCTGGAAAACGCTCCCCAAATGGCAGGTTGCGCGGGGTATGGATTTGATTAACGTCATTTCGATCGTGCTTGACGGGCACGCCGATACATGTGCGATTTTCCGGGATGAGCGACGTGACCCCGCTCCGATTCACCCTTCGTAGCGAGAGTTTTTCGACTGAATACAAAGTCCTGTAAACTAGCCCGAAACATATTCCAGATCTAAAACTGTCCAATTTCTGAGCTCGCGATCGAAGGAAGTTCGGGGAGAGCGGAGGTCATTGAAGCTGTTCAGGTGGGCGGAATAATGGGCGTTGCAGCTACGAAGATAAGCGCCGACGGTGTTGACCAGTGTTTAGCCTGGGGCAAAACCTGCGGGCAATGTGTTGGCGAATGCCAGAGAGAATACAGGGCGAGTATGGCTTCCTAGAACACTAAATAAAAACAAGTCTTGACCCAGAGTAGAGTACAAAATCATCCCGGTAGATTAGAGGCGGGTCAACAACATCGAGCCTTCGCTGGCTTGTATGCAAACCCACACCCTGGTGTATGTTATCAGACGTAGAAGTCTGGCTAGGAGCGATGTGTGTAGGGTGGCGGAACAAAGCACTTGGGAAGTGATGAGCGCATCGGGAGTCTAAAACACGCGCGAGTATTCAATTTACGTTTCGGGCCTATTACATAGATGGTTGTATTTGCGGTGTGGTAGGCGAGTTTTGTTCATGGGCTCAGGCTCTTATCTTCACCCTTGCCGTTGAGACTAGGCGTAACAAGCTCAATAATAACAGCCCTCCCGAGCTTCCATGCAGACCTGCACATTAAGTATATGGTTTTGGGCGCGTTGAGACGAAGATGAACGAAGCTGGTTTCGGGTTTAGAGTTGTTCGAGGGAGGACGAGCGACAGAACAAAGCGCTTTGGGAAATGATGAATGTGAGTCCAAAGCGGCGCTCGTTCATCCGAGTTGCTAGCTTTCAGCTATTAGGAAGATACTTATGTAGTGTAAGTATGAGGATACGTCTTGTTCAGAAATGATTTATTGAAAGACCAATTATCGCCAAGCGCAAGACGCAGGTCGAAGTCAAGGTCGAGGTCGAGGCCAGGATCAAGGCTAAGCGAGAATTTGATTTAGCCGTTTATGCCCAAGCAAACGCCCACATTACCGGATTGAGCGCGTCCGGCAAGAGTCTCCCACCACAACACCACAGCCGACACTATGGGGGACCACGGCGACGGAAACATCAAAGTCGTTGTGCGATGCCGTCCGCTCAACTCCAGAGGTATTTTCTAATTTTATTTATTTATTTATTGTTTATTCGCTCACTTGCTCGTGATAGAAATCGCGCGAGGCGCGAAAGGCCTCATTCGCATGGTGGGGAATCAGACATTTCTCGACCCACCGGATGAGCAGGCCCAGCAAAAGGGGCGGGCGACGGAGCGAAAGACGATGGCGTTTAGCTTTGACAAGTCATACTGGTCTGCCGGACCGAGAGACGAGGCAGGTTACTGTAGTCAGCAAACGCTCTTTGACGACCTCGGAAAAGAGCTCTTGGATCACAGCTTTGCTGGGTTTAACGCGTGCATTCTAGCCTGTGAGTATGGGGGATATTTCACTCGTGGTAACTAAGGCTAACAGTGCCTTGTTTTGACTTGGGGCAGATGGTCAGACGGGTCAGTGGCGCAATGTTTAGCTTTCCTTGTTCGTATTCTAATGATACTCGATGGAGATAGGATCCGGAAAGTCCTATAGGTGCGCATCTGTGATAACCCTGGTATAGTGCTTGCTAATCGTACTTTTACTTCTTGTCTTATAGTATGATGGGATGTAAGTCCAACTTGTTGATTTTGAAACACCCAAGGCTCTTACCACATTTTTATAGACGGTGCTGACAAGGGCATTATCCCTTTAACGTGTTCTGAACTGTTTACGCGCCTGGATACCCAACGTGCTGCCGACCCTAATGTCAACTTTGTTGTAGAGGTTTCTTACATTGAAGTGAGTTCCACATCCTTGTGATCCGCCCTTCACTTACGCTTGTTAGTAGATTTATAATGAAAAAGTACGAGATTTGCTGAATCCAAAGAATAAGGGTAATTTGAAGGTTCGCGAGCATCCAAGGTGCGTCCTCACTTGAGATTCATGTGGCTATTGCATTTACTTACTCAATATCAGCTTGGGACCATATGTCGAGGACTTGTCCAAACTAGTAGCTGCCTCGTACGACGAAATGATGACGCTCATGGACGAAGGAAACAAAGCACGAACCGTAGCTGCCACCAACATGAACGAAACCTCGTCTCGCTCACATGCAGTCTTTACTCTTCTCCTTACAATGAAACGGCACGACGTCGACACCGGCCTGGATACGGAAAAGGTCTCTCGTATCAGTCTGGTCGATCTTGCTGGTTCTGAACGAGCCAATTCGACTGGAGCTACGGGCCAGCGGCTGAAGGAGGGTGCGAACATCAACAAATCGTTGACTACGCTCGGAAAGGTTATTTCGTCGCTTGCGCTTGCGAGTGCTGAGCCGGCTGGTGGAAAGAAGGGAAAGGCTGGGGAGTTTGTGCCGTATCGTGATTCAGTACGTCGAGTCTCCTTATTCTACAACATAATCCTGACGAGTTGCGCTGTAGGTCTTGACATGGTTGCTGAAAGACAGTTTGGGAGGCAACTCTAAAACTGCGATGATTGCTGCCATCTCTCCTGCTGATTATGACGAGACTCTTAGTACACTTCGATATGCGGACCAGGTACGTTGCAAACGAATCTTGTTTAGGATTCGACTCGCTAATCCATAAGATGGTGCATTAGGCCAAGAAGATCAAGAACAAGGCTGTTGTCAACGAAGATCCTAATGCCAAGATGGTTCGCGAGCTACGTGAGGAGCTGGAGATGTTAAGAGGTATTTGGATTATATTACTCGACCCCATTTTAACGCAACTCGCTAACTCGGTTTTTACCTTAAAGCTCGCGTCGCAGGCGGAGGTGGACTCGCCTCGGAAGAAACCTACGACCCAAAGATCCCGGCTTCACAGCAGAAAGTCAGCTACATGGCCAAGGACGGCACAGTCAAAACCGTCACCAAAGCCGAGCTCCAAGAACAACTCGAGACGAGCGAGAAGCTGATGCAGAGCTTGAACGAAACTTGGGAGGAGAAGCTGGTCAAAACCCAGGCTGTGCAAAAGGAGCGCGAGGCGGCGTTGGAGGAGCTTGGGATCACGGTTGATAGGGACCATGTTGGGGTGCATACGCCTAAGAAGATGCCTCATTTGGTTAATTTGGTGCGTTTGTTGACTGGTTTGTGTTTGAGTGAATGCTGATGGTTTTTTGTTGGTGTAGAATGAAGGTGTGTTTGTTATTGGAATTTTGCTGGAAGAGGTATTGACGTGATTTGTTGGGATTTAAGACCCTTTGATGAGCGAGTGCTTGCTGTACCAGCTGAAGGAAGGGAAGACTACGGTAAATATGCCTGATTTGGATTGGTGTTCGGGATAGGCTAATTGTTGTTAGGTTGGCCGAGTGGATAGCGAGAAAGCACCCGCGATTCGCTTGACTGGAGATAATATCAAGGAGGAACATTGTTGGTTTGAAAACCATGATGGCGTTGTAACTCTACATGGTACTCCCAATTCTATTACGGTTCGTACGCTTTGTTATCGTTGTTACCCTTGACATTAATATTCGCTTTGTATAGCTTTTGAATGGCAAACAAATCTCACTGGATAAGGTAAATTACCGCGTTAGATTGAATACGTGTTTGTTTACCCTGTTGCAATAGTCTTACAAGCTCAGGAGCGGTTTCCGAATCATTCTTGGTACGTTAATCATTGCTTATAGCGGGATTCTGCTGATAGCTTTATTATCTTTATTAGGTGACAGCCACGTTTTCCGCTTCAACAATCCTGAAGAAGTCCGAAAACAGCGCGCAAAGAGTAGTCTACACGTCTCCATAAGTGCGGCAGAGATCGAAGCACTTGGTATTCCTTCTCCGAGCACACGCCCCGACTCCCCTTCCTCCGATGCCGACGTCGATGTCGATTGGAACTTTGCTCAACGCGAGGCGGCGCTTGCCCGTTTACATGGCCTAGACCCGGGACTCGACAGTCTTCCCGACGAAGACCTCAACAAACTCTTTGATCGTATCACCAAGCTCAAGACTATGCGCGATCATACCTCCAAGGGCCGCCCCGAGAGCAGTCTGAGTCAGGCGGATGACGTGTGGAGCGAATCTGGTCGGGTGATGTCTAGTGATACGCTCACGGATGATACCAGCCTGGAGGTGAACGGAGTTGACGGGCCGCTTCGAGATATGCAAACTCACCTTGGCGACTACGAGGCGCGACTTGGTGCGCTTGCTGAGGAGAATGAGGCAGAGGAGGATTTGAGGGCGGAGAAGGAGCAGATGGAGCACGCGCTTCAGGTTGTGCAGAACCAGATGAAGCGACTGCTGGAGCTTCGGAGTAAAGGGATTGCGGCGACGAAGGATGAGCTTATACCGTTCGAGCCACAAATCTATACGGCGAGGCAGTTGCGGCTTATTCGAAAGGTCCTAGACAAGTGGAGGTCACACCGTTCGTTTTCGATGGCCGAGACGGTCCTGTCGAACGCTGTTGTCCTTAAAGAGGCAAACATCATTAGGTGAGTCGCTTCGTCCATCCTCTGGGTTAATTTAACGCAATTCGCATACAGTAAGGAACTGGGAAAAGAAGTTTCGTACAATTTCACTGTTGCCTCTGGTGGAACTCTTGCTTGCCCTGCGTCCGCCCATGAAAGCATCGCTGGCCTGGGTGAATTCGGTGACGTCGCCGATCCTGTGTTGACGTCCAAAACCCAACCGTCTGTGGGAGTCAAAGTCCTCGACAAGCACAACAACGCGATATACGTCTGGTCTTTAGATCGTCTACAGCAACAGCTACAGCGTATGCGCAATCTTACTACTTTTTCTGATCGACCTTCGTACTCCCGCCATTTCTCTTCCTCGGAACCCTTCTACGACCCACCCGCATCCGGGTATTCGTTCATTGGAAACGCACTCGTTTCTCTCGCACCACTGTCTAGGCGCCTTTCGTCTACGTGTGTGGCGCCGATTTTCTGTCGGTATACCGCCGAGGCGATTGGCTCTTGTCGAATCGATATCAAAGTGTCTAGTTTTACCCATCCTTCAAGATCTATCGGCGGTTCCACTACGACTAGTCGTTCTGCGTCTCCGATGCCTGGGAGTATCCCTTCTGGTAGCAAACTACGGTTTAATGTCTCTATAGATCAAGTAAAGGGGCTTTCTTCCGTCGACTTTGCATCGGTGCACACCCAAATACGGTTGTCCTCGTTTGCTGGCGCTACTATCACCCAAGACGAGATCTACCCCTCGAAGCCGCTCGAAATGGATACGACTCCGCTCTCGGATCTCAAACTCAGACAAACGTTTTCTATTTCGGTCACGGCCAAGATGGCTGCGTTCCTTCGTTCAAGCTACGCGCCTATTGAGTTCTTTGCCCAGACTAAAGCGAGCTACCTCGAACGACTCGAGCGCTGGGATGAATTACGCGAACTGCGCACGAACCCACGGCCGTCGAACCCAAATGACGAGTTGAAGCCAACTAGTCTCCCGCCTATGCGTCGGTCAGAGGCAGACTTTGTGGTCGAACAGTCCCATGATGTAGTTGTGTGGGCTCAGGTCCGCGAACTTACTTCCGAAGGAGATTATTCGCCTGTTCCAGTGCAATCCAGTGGCCATCTGGACCCGGGGGTGTTTTGTATCCACCAGGGACTTCAACGTCGTATCACTTTAACGATGATCACCAACTCTGGTCGCCAGCTTCCCTGGGTGCAGGTCACGCGTGCGAGGGTTGGGAACGTGCGTCTGCTCGACCCGCGAGGACAAGTACAGGATTCTACCTCGAAGGACTATTACGAGCTCAAGCTGCTGAAGGACCAGCCTACTGAATTGAATTCGGATGGTACTAGCACGCTGACTGTCAACGCTCTCTGGGATACGAGTGTGCACGATTCTCTCTTGTTGAACCGCGTCACGGCCTCAAATCATCGTATCTTAGTCCAGATCCAATGGTTTGTCGAGGTCGAGTCGTGCCTGGAGCCTGTCCAGTTCTCAATGGACCTTGCCATAACGATCCAGGGGCGCGA
>WSTH01001462.1:0-12395 GCA_019616345.1 Ceratobasidium sp. 395
AGCCGCTGGAAAAGTTGAAATTGTAAGCGCGGGGTTTAGTCATGTCTCGTGAGGAAAACGTGATCTTCCCCCTAGTGAGATGTACCCAAGATATATGGAAGTCGAGACAACATCGAAAGAGTTTAACGATGTACGCCAATGGTTTGAGTTCGCTGCTACTGTGATGACCAACGTCAGAGGCGATTAGCGGCTGAAGGTGTGATCTGTATCGTTTATATAATATGATGATCAAATACTGTTAATTGACGTGATGACGTACGAGCGCTTAATTGAGGTGGGTCCACAAGAAACCACGCAAGTTCACAGGGCTCGATGCCGCCCATAAAAGAGAGTAGCTCTAGTGGGTGGAATCTATTGTCCGAGTAGCTCACTTCAGCTAGTCGTATCACTTGAGCTGTTGGGAGTAGCGTTAAATAGCGCGGCCCGGAGGAGTTCGCAATGGTCACGTGAACATGCTCATCCGGAAGCATGGCGGCGATTTGCACACTGCACGCCGCTCACGACGTTTAACGTATGCCTAGGCCTGTAAGTAGTGTTGGATATCCTGGGTGGCAAGCTCAGTTTGGACTATGCGTAAATCTAGTCGCTTTTCGTCAACCCTGGTCAGCATATCCTCGACCTTATAGTACCCACCATCCGGCTCTGAATTTCACAACCTTGAAGATACGCGCGGCAGTGGTCTCAACACTGTACTAGAGGCTAAAACCAAGATCTGGCGCTGGTACTCCTCGATATCTCTATGGACCGATAAACTCAGCGTCAGCGTACGGGTGTGGAAGCTAAGCTGAGGATCTGTGGGTAAGCGTCAACTGACTATATAAGCCAAAGTCACAGGGGAAGCAATGACAAACAGACAGTACGAATATGCTACAACAACCCCAACGTTGAAATATGTCTCTTACTGGTGCAGCATCCTTCGCCTATAGTGCGCCACAGTTCAGACATATAATTTCTTTTCTCAAGGAACCGACACCGAGTCTGCATACTTATCTCGACGGGGAAGTCCACTCGAAGATGTACTGCAAAGTATACATGACGCATATAGCCAAGCATTTCAAGATCTAAAAACAAAAACCCCACCAAATTGATCGCAAAAACCCAAAAGCAAAAAATCCTATATGCGAGTACCCTACAAAGCTATAAAATCCGAACGGAAAGCAAGAAAAAAGAAACTCTCAAACATGCTGTCTATCCAGATTCACGGTCTAACCTCCAAATTGCCTCCCTCACTCCCATACCACTCCCTCAATCTCCCCCTCATCCCCCCCTCAATCTTCTACCCATTCCTCATGCCCAACACACCGCTCACACCTCAACAGCCAACGCCTGCCAAAGCGTAGCCCCGTCCGCGCACTTCAACCTCAAACACCTCGAATACACCTTTTGCTCCACCGTAAACTTGCACGCGCTCGCCATATGTTGGCCATTCACAAGCGCTTTAACCACCGCCGCGATCTGTCGTTGTTTGTGCAGGTTCAAGAGCGGGCGGAGTGGCATGTACGACGGCGTTTCCGGGAGAGAGGCGAATACGTCTGGGTCTCGAAGCGGTGAGAACTCGCCGGTTTCGGGATCGAGCGTGATGGGCTCTTCTGGACGGGTCGGGTCGATAAAGTCGGGCAGTTTAGCGTGTTCGGAGAGTTTGGAGAGGTGTATACCTATACCACCGCATCAGCTCCAAACCCATTTAACCAGCCACAAACCAACTCACCCAAAAACGGCACACACCCAACCTGACTCATATCCGAACCCTTGTCCGACGCAGTCCCCGGCGCATCATGCGTAGCCGACACGATCGCGTCGCGCATAAACCTAAAATGGTCCGTTGAGGACACGAACCACTTGAGGTCCTTGAACACCCGGAGCTCCCACATCCCCACGCCGGACCAGAACCGTCTCATCGCGGCGTCGACCCAGACGCTGTTCAGACCGGTGATGATCGCGCAGAGCGTCGCAAAGTTGTTCATCCGGTACAGTTTCTAACCGAACCTAATCAGCTTCAGGCTAAAAATGATTACGAACTAGACGCACCCAAGCGATCCGAATCAATTTATTAACCAACGGCACCCTCTGCGTCGGATGCGCCATCACAACCTCGCTCGCCACAAAACTCGCCGCCATATTAAACCGCGCACGCACAGCAAGCACATCGCTCGTCAACTGGTCCCGTCCACCGTCTTTCTGAACATTCGGCTGGATCCGGTGTTGCGCCGAATCGGTCCGAAACTGCATCCAATCGGTGATGTCGAGGTCGTGGGACTGAGGACCCCAGTTGTGCATCACGAGCTCTTCAAACGAGATCGCCATAAACAGATCGCGTTCGATCGCGGATAGGTTGTTCGCGATGACTTCGGAACGGTATTGGAGTAGGAATAACGTGTCCTTGTATTATAACGTGAATAAATAGGATGCAACACATACCCGTCTAGCCAACCAATTCATGCTCGGTTTAATCAACTTGCATCGTGCAGATCTAGCCAAGATATATGGAAGTCGAGAGAACATCGGGGAGATGATTCACTTACTTATACGTAGAGACTAGATTCGCTACTATTGTGCTGGCTAACGTCAAAGGCAAGTAGCGTTCGGGGGTGTGATCATTGTTCTGGTTCCATTGACGATTTAGTACAAGCACCTGAAGACTCGGGATCCACAAAACCACGTGCTGCCATTTTTTTAAGATACATTTGTGTATCAAATTTGGGATGAATCGGGCAATCCCAAGCGCTCCGGGGTCTCGGGAGGAGCCCGGGGCATGTGGGCTGGTGCGAGGCACGTGGTCGGGATCTATCCTTAAAATCTGGAGCGTCTGGAGCGCCTGGTCTAAGAGCGATTTTGCTGAGTAGCTCTATCTAATCGTCATGCTCTGTTATTCATGCCCATTCTACGTCTACTATATTGCAGGTACGAAAACCTTCTGTTTGCTCCGAGCTTCGCGTGTCGAAACTGTCAAAATAAACGCCCGTTCACTGAATGGATTTGGGTAAAAGTGTTGCAGGCGCTCATTCTCGTTCATATGACCTGCAGCCCATTCTGCTTTAGGCAATAAGAAGAGCTGATTTGACATGTTGCAGAAAATACACGCTGCTCTTGCGGAGCTCATTTCGATATTTTATCACTCGAGTTCGCCGCTTAATATCCACCACCCAGTACCCTTCCGCCCACATTCCGTGCCACCGAGTGACATAGTAAAATCATCCGTTAAAACATATTTGAACAAGCAATATGGCCGGTCGGGTGCGTTTGTTAACATAGCCTGAGTACCTTCATTGACGCCTTAATTGCGGATTCTTGCAGCATCTCGTAAGTACTTGCCTCAACTCGTCTTTTTTGTCAAGACCTGTGTTAATTGAGTATGCGCGTGTACAGTCAGGGTCAACCCCCCCGGCGGACCTCGATAGAGTAATAGCACAAGCAGTGCAGCGCATACAAAACGGGGATCAAACAAAGCTTGACTGTCTTAATGAACTCGGCATTTTGCTTATCATCCGATTTGAGCAACAAGGGAAACTTGAAGACCTTCATGCAGCCATTGAATGTCAAACAACGGTAATGCGGCTTGCACCGCACAACCACCCGAGGAAGTCTGAATATATAGATAACCAGTCCAGCTCACTTTTCACCCGGTTTGAGCGACTAGGCAATCTTGCCGACCTGAACACCGCAATCGAGGGCCGGATGGCGTTATTAGACTCGCTACCTGAAGAGGACCAGAATAAACCTAGGTTTTTGAACCTCCTTGCCTACTCGTTTCTCGCTCGATTTCAGCGACAAGGGAGGCCTGCGGACCTCGACGCCGCGATCGAGCACTACCTTAAGGCGAAGCAGCTTGCGCCCGATACAAATCCAAACAAACTAATGACACTGGACGGCCTGGGCGGCGCCTTTTATATTCGATTTGCACGACAAGGCCAGAGTGCGGATCTTGATACTGCGATTGAGTATAGCACCAAAGTAACACGTCTTACACCTCCAAATCATCCACAAAAGCCTATGTTCACAAGCAACCTCGGTAACTGGCTTGTGACTCGGTTCCGTCATTTAGGCAATCCTGCAGACCTTGACCTGGCTATCCGGCATCAAGAAGAGGCAGTACGGCTCGCACCCGATGGACATCCATATCGACATGCTCTTCTGGGAAGTCTGGGAAACTCATTGAGGGTCCGATTCCAACAGCTGGGTATTGACGCGGACCTTAACGCGGCAATTGAGCACCTTGAGAAAGCACGACAGCTTATTCCTACTGGGTTTATCAACACAGCTTTGGCTCTGGATAATCTTGGTGGCGCACTTCGTATTCGATATGATAGACTCGGCCGGTTACCTGACCTTGATTTGGCAATCCAGCGTCAAACAGAGTCAGTACAGCTCACGCCTGATGATCACCCAGAAAAGCCCTTGCGTTTGAGCAACCTTGGCGGCTCACTTCGCGTTCGGTTTAGGCGGCTTGGAAGTCTCGTAGACCTTGATGGCTCAATTGAACGTCATACCGAGGCGGTGGAGCACACACCTGATGGGCATCCAGAGAGACCGATGCGCCTGAGCAATCTCGGCAACTCGTTGGGCACCCGATTTCGCCAGCACGGCAGCCTTGTCGACCTCGATAAGGCGATCCAGTATGCTAAGGAGGCGGCACTATTAATGCCGGACAGGCATGCGGGTAAACCTGGATGTCTGAGCGGTTTGGGCGCCTCGCTTCTCGCCCGGTTCACACGAGTGGGTAACCTTGCGGATCTCGATGCCGGAATGGAGCACGGTGCCAAGGCAGTAGCTCTCACGTCTAAGAATGACCCGAACAAGCCTTTGTATCTAGAGGTTTTAGCCCAAGTTCTTTGTACTAGATTTCAGCGGCTGGGGGAGCTTACGGACCTTGACGCGGCCATCCTGCGACAGAAAGCAGCGGTGGATCTTATGTCACAGGAGCATCCAGACATGCCTAGACGCCTCTGCGACTTCGGTCATTTGTTAAGAATTCGATTCCAGCAACAGGGGCAGCATAGCGCGGCGACTCGAGTGGCTGACTCTGTACCTGAGGCACATTTGAGCAGTCTAATGCACATGCTTAGTATTAAGGTACCATCTCAGAGCCAGTATAGCCATCTGAAGGAGCATCCTGGACTCGCTGAGTCGTTGGAGTGCTTTAAGCGAGCCGCGACCTTGCGTTCAGGCACTCCTACCACAAATTTTGACGCCGCAATCGCTTGGGCACGTCTATCCTGTGAGTACGGCCTTCATGAGAGCTCGCTTGAAGCATATGGTCGCGTAGTGGAGCTTATACCTAGAATTCCCTGGCTGGGGTCTACGGTAAACCGCCGATACAAAGAGATAGCTGTAATAGCACTCTTACCCATGGAGGCTGCTGCTATGGCCATTTATACGAACAAATTTAACTTAGCTTTGGAATGGCTGGAGAGTGTACGGTCAGTTGTATGGAAACAAACACTTCAACTTCGGGCTCCTTTACATGAACTACGTCCAAAGCACGCGAGACTTGCCGATGAACTGGAACAGGTCGCCCGTGACCTTGATATGGCAGGATCATTGAATCTGGAGTTAAACACCGAGCTCGGCTGCAGACTTGATCTTGAAAAGGCCATACATATGCACCATACTCTTGCGCCGAAATGGGAAGGTCTAGTTGATCAAGCTCGAAAACTACCGGGATTTGAGCGGTTCTTAATGCCTAAAGAGTTTGCAGAACTCACCAAATCAAGCAATATAAGTACAGTGGTGGTTATAAACGTACATAAAACTCGCTGCGACGCACTTGCCTTGTACCCTGGCACGTCCAGCACTATCCACATCCCTCTTGCGTCGTTTTCTCGTAACCAATGCCTCAAAATGCAAAACAACCTGCTCGCTGCACTCAGAAATAGTGGCATGCACATGCGATCAAGTAGAAGACCACTTTTTGAGTCTCCGATAGCAGATGACATGTTCAAAGATGTCTTGGCTACGCTTTGGCGTGACGTGGTCAAACCAATACTCAGCGGCCTTCAGTACTTGGTGGGTATATGCGCCTTATTTTGTTTTGACGGCTTCATGCTGACAGGGCACATAGACTCTACCAACCCAAAATAAGTTGCCGCGTGTGACATGGTGCGCTACGGGGCCACTCGCGTTTCTCCCGCTTCATGCGGCAGGATACTATAGCGATCCTCCCGAAAGGACATTCGATTACGTGATCTCTTCCTATACGCCAACTCTTGATGCATTGCTCAGGACATCACAGTCGCCAAATGAGTTTGGTGGTGTCCTTGCCGTTGGTCAGGCCAACCTCACTAGCCAATCGCCACTGCCTGGAACGGTCACAGAGCTTAAAAAAATCCAGGAGCTAGCGGGGAGCCTCCGTTTCACCCGACTTGTCGAGGGACAAGCTACTCCGGAAGCTGTCTTAACCGAAATGCAACGACATTCTTGGGTTCATTTCGCCTGTCATGGCTCACAGGAATTATTAGACCCTACAAAGAGCGCGTTTCAGCTCCACCATGGAAACCTTGACTTGATAACAATTATACGTAATCCTCCGCAAAGTGCAGAAATGGCTTTTCTCTCAGCTTGCGAAACGGCTACAGGTGATGAGAAGCTACCGGACGAGGCTGTTCACTTAGCTGCTGGGATGCTCATGTCCGGCTATCGTACGGTGATCGCGACGATGTGGTCGATTCAAGATGCAGACGCACCGCTAGTTACGGAACACTTCTATTCGCAACTACTCAAGGGAGGTGTGCCAAATAGCGAAGGGGCAGCCGAAGCGCTGCATGATGCTGTTGGAATTTTGCGGGCGAAAGTGGGAGATGGAGCGTTCTGGAGATGGGTACCCTACATTCACGTGGGGCAATGAGTACTGGATAAACTATTTTCTTGAATCCGTAGTGTAGAACTTGGGAGACACTTCAGTGAATGTATCTGAATCAAATTAGTGAATGCCCGAGATGTCCTTGCTCGTTTGAGCTGATTGAATAACGGCACGGTTCAGTAGCCATAGTGAACTATGCTAAGTGGTGCACATGGCATGAAAAGATATGGATAATGATACTACTGACTCCATATAAGCCCTGGTTAGGAGCGGCACTGAATAGTTCAAATGAGATTAGTTTTGTTAATTTAGAAGTAGCTATCCCTTGAAAATTACCTCGTGTTCCTTTTTTGAGTAGTAAATTTAAACGCAATCTCTGGTGGGAGCTGGAGCAGCAGGCGTTGAGCCAGGGTGCACGTAACCTGGCCGTTTGGGCGGCCTCTGCCCCTGGCGTGTTTGTTTGCTGTTTCCATCACGTTCTCACCCCTATACCGTGGAAAAGATGTTAAATCTATGATTATGTCCTTAGACTGCTTTTACACTCGCAGAGATACGTTGTTCTACCTTTGTTGGTTAATTTTCGCTCGCTGACCGTTTATATGTAGTTGTTCTGTTCGTTTGTCTCTTAAATATGTCAATTAAGCTTGCTTCTATTCTCGATGAGCTGTATTTTGTGCATTTATCTTAGTCTTGATACGCTACTCGCATTAGAAACACGCCTCGACGGTCGAGAAGGGTGGAACACTCCTGGCTGCCGTCCAGTGTTGCGATCACGTGATGAGTTACCCCGTTCATTAATTGCGGATTGCTTCTTCTGAGGTACGGCAAGCCTTCCTCAGTTTCTCGTTTCACCGACCGACCGGTACACCATTCAAGACCGTCTATAGGCTGTCGCCCGGTGTGGCTACTTGAGCCGCTACTCTTGCTCGTGTCCTGGCGTCCGGTTGTTTCCCATCTAGAACCCGCCAGAACCTCACAACGGTGAGTTAAGTACTATTGCTGTAGATAAATATCATGATACGAGTACACGTCCAGTTGATAAAAACGCATATAGTCCTTTCTGGTGGATGAAGCAGGATGCTGGGCACGCACATAGCCAAGCTTTCGAGACCTAAAAACAAAAACCCCACCAAATTGATCGCAAAAACCCAAAAGCAAAAAATCCTATACGCGAGTACCCTACAAAGCTATAAAATCTGAACGGAAAGCAAGAAAAAAAAGAAAACTCTCAAACATGCTGTCTATCCAGATTCACGATCTAACCTCCAAATTGCCTCCCCCACTCCCCTCACTCCCCCTCCTTCCTTCAATCTCCCCCGCATCCCTCACGCCCAACACACCGCTCACACCTCAACAGCCAACGCCCGCCAAAGCGTAGCCCCGTCCGCACACTTTAACCTCAAACACCTCGAATACACCTTTTGCTCCACCGTAAACTTGCACGCGCTCGCCATGTGTTGGCCGTTCACGAGCGCTTTGACCACCGCCGCGATCTGTCGCTGTTTGTGCAGGTTCAAGAGCGGGCGGAGTGGCATGTACGAGGGCGTTTCGGGGAGAGAGGCGAATACGTCTGGGTCTCGAAGCGGTGAGAATTCGCCGGTTTCGGGATCGAGTGTGATGGGTTCTTCTGGACGGGTTGGATCGATAAAGTCGGGAAGTTTGGCGTGTTCTGAGAGTTCGGAGAGGTATATTCCTACACCACCACATCAGCTCCAAACTCATCTAGCCAAGCGCTAACGACTCACCCAAAAACGGCACACACCCAACCTGACTCATATCCGAACCCTTGTCCGACGCAGTCCCCGGCGCATCATGCGTAGCCGACACGATCGCGTCGCGCATAAACCTAAAATGGTCCGTTGAGGACACGAACCACTTGAGGTCCTTGAACACCCGGAGCTCCCACATCCCCACGCCGGACCAGAACCGTCTCATCGCGGCGTCGACCCAGACGCTGTTCAGACCGGTGATGATCGCGCAGAGCGTCGCAAAGTTGTTCATCCGGTACAATTTCTAACCGAATCTAATCAGCTTCATGCTAAAATGATCACAAACCACACGCACCCAAGCGATCCGAATCAACTTGTTAACCAACGGAACCCTCTGCGTCGGATGCGCCATCACAACCTCGCTCGCCACAAAACTCGCCGTCATATTAAACCTAGCGCGCACAGCCAACACATCGCTCGTCAACTGGTCCCGTCCACCGTCTTTTTGAACATTCGGCTGAATCCGGTGTTGCGCCGAATCGGTCCGAAACTGCATCCAATCGGTGATATCGAGGTCGTGGGACTGGGGACCCCAGTTGTGCATCACGAGTTCTTCAAACGAGATCGCCATAAATAGACCGCGTTCGATCGCGGATAGGTTGTTCGCGATGACTTCGGAGCGGTATTGGAGTAGGAACGACGTGTCCTTGGGCGGTCGAGGTTTCTTGAACTGCATCGGGATACGTTGGCGTGGCGAGGCGGCTTCGACTTGGCGGGGCGAGGACGCGTCTTGGGTCGGACTCAGGTTGGATCCAAACAGACGCGCCGAAGAGCCGTTGGCCTCGGACGGAATCTCCACAGACGGACGCATCGACGGTTGAGCAGACGGAGCGGCCGACTGATCCACCTGAGACGAAACCGCCACAGATTCGCGCTCTACATCTAACTTAGCCAACATCCCCCGAATCCCATATACCAAACTCACCATCAGCAGCACCACTCTCCTCACCCTCCACATGCCCCTCCTCCGTCTCCTCGCCCTTCCCCTCACCCTCTCCATCCTCCTCCTCATCATCTCCAAAACTAACCCCAAGCGCACCAAGATCCAAAACACCTCCCTCCCTCCCACCAGCACTCCTCTGCAGGCTCAACTCTTGCACGCGCTTCAACCATTTATCGACCTTCACATCCCTCAACCTCTGCTCCTCCGCATCAATCTGCCCCTCCAACCTCTGCAACGCAGCTTCAGCATCCCCCGCAGCGCCTTTTCCGTCCTCACTATCCTCGTCGTTCAAAAAGTCGATTTGCCAACTCTGGATAGGACCGGAGGGACCGGTATGATCCGGCGTAGTTGGATCGCTCGCGGATTGGACAGACGGGATCGACGGAACGCTCGAGGGCGCCGCGAGACTGGACACGCTGTCCGTTCGGGCTGTCGCAAACTCGAAATCGCGCCGGTTGGGTAAGCGCCGAGGTGGGCGACGGACGATTTCGGATTCGGAGCTCGAGTCGGACAGGTCTGCGTCGTCGATCGAGATCGTTTCGGGTTCGGGCAGCCACGAGTCGCGGAGGGTCGTGGCGTAGAGTTGCATCTGTGTTGCGTCCGACTTGATGAAGGTGAGCAATCACTATCATCATAAATGTAGAAGTCGAAAGACTCACAGTTCGTCGACTATGCCGCAACGACCCACCCTCGCCTTCACCCTCCTGCGCCTGCTCAATCTCGATCGAAAACTGAGACGCCAACCTCGGAGTCGACGTGCTGGTAGGCGTATCCCTCCCTTTGACCTCTTCCTTCTCTTTCTCCTTCTCCTTCTCTTCGACCACCTTAACAGGAACAACCGTCAAATCATTCGCCTCTCCCTCTCCCTCATCCTCATCATCCGACCCCTTCTCCTCAACGACCTGATCAACCTCACTCTTCCCCACAAGCCCACACATCTTCAAATACTCCTCCACACCTCCCCGAACCGCAACAACCTCGACTCCACTCCCTCCACCACTAGGTCCAGCAGCACCCACAAACAACCCAAGATCCCCCTCGTACGCACTCGAATCCACACACCCAGCACTAGCAGCCACGCTCATCGTCGACCGCGCACCAAGCCCGCGCTTCCACCTTCCGATCCGCCCCATCGTGTTCACGAGCGCACGGGTGAGAGGACCGTGGTGCATCGGCATCGGCATGAGCGAGTGACGAGGTGGCTGGTGTGCTTCGGAACGTGGAAACGGCAGGACGAGGGATGATTTACGGGGTGGTGAGGCGGGAGTTGGTTTTGGGTTTGTACTGGTTACCGCTGTGAGAGGGTCTAGGACGGGTGTGGTCGCGACTAGGTCCGGGTCTGAGTCATTGCCGGGTGTGGCAGATGTTGGGAGTGTGCTTGGTTCAAACGCTGTGCGGAGGGCATGCAGGTTGAGCGGAGTCGGCTCGGCGGGTATACGTTCCACAGGAGATTGGGGACTCTTGGGATCAGGCCGAGCTACGTGAGCCTCTCGACACTCTCGCACAATCTTTCGTAATTTCTGTATTATAATCTAGTCGCACATCAATCACCACGTTCAGTCCATACATCTCTATATAACTCACCACAGCGTCAGGCTTGGCCGTCAACATTGGGCTCTTCCTGAGTGCATTAAGCCACGCAGTAAACTCGTTCCGTAGCACCCGGTTCGGCAAAAAATCGACCTGGAAGAAAGTGGAAAGCCAATACCGGAAAGCGATAAACGTTCGGACGCGCACGATCCGGCGAACAGTCTCGTCCTGTGCGCTAACTGTCGGCTCCAACGCCCAGTGGAACCTGCAGATCAAGAGGTGACACAGGTCGTTGGCCGAGACGTACGCGCGGTAGGTGAGGAAAAAGTCGAGGAGAGCGTCATAGTTCAACTCGCTCGTGAGCTGGGCGACCCATCGCTCGATCGTGGCCGCCATCATCACACGTTGGTCAGACGCCTCGGTAGGAATGACTAGCGGTTTCGGTTTGGTGATTTTACGACGCGAGGCGGTGATCGTGTCCGACGTCGGTTTGAGATCGCCAAAGATCACGAATCGGGGGTCATTTTCGGGCACAGCAGACGTGGCAGTGGAGAGTCTAGCAGTCGGGGTATCATTTGATTCGAGCAGGACATCGAGGTTGGGTAGTCGACTGCGGTATGTTTGGAGGACTTGGAATACCCCGGTGGGATACTTGATTAGCGATGCCAGGGGATCGGGGGTGGTATCGGTCGATGATGGTTCGTTAGTGCCGTTGGATGGTGTGTCGTTAGGTACGTTGATAGAGCCAGGTTGGTCGAGAGAAGATCGGCGGACGTCGACGCTATTCGCAGAAGGCCGGCTGTAGAGAACGCCGCGTCCGAATGGAAAAGCGCCAGGATCGAGCTGGAGGAACGGGCGTTCGCTGATCGGCCGGGGATCACGAGTCATGTCTGGCCGGAAACTGTTAGCCTCGGTTACGCTTCTTTGACGTCAATGACGGACCTCGAGGTGCGTCGGACCAACCCATGGCAGAGCTAAAGATGTCGCTGTCCCCGGTCCGGCTATAGATCTGCAGGTCCGTGTTCTCGACTCGCACATATTGAGGCCCGGTATACGCTCGTGGTCGGCCGCTCGACGGTGGGGTCAGGTCAGAGGGTGTGTCGTCCGGAAGAGGCACCTTGTCTGCCTCGATGTCCCACGTACTCGTCGACGGCCGGCTTGTCGACATTGACCCGGTTCGGGGCTTGACAATCGTGGTGTATCCGGTAACAGATACTGGCATCAAGCTCAAAGCGTTGTGTGCGCGCGTCGCCGCTCGCTGATGCAAGCCAGCTGCCGAACTCGTGTTGATGGCCGTCAACGGCGAGAGCAATCCACCACCAGGCCCGTCTCCAGTCGCCGTCGTCGGAGAGAGCAC
>WSTH01001463.1:0-12392 GCA_019616345.1 Ceratobasidium sp. 395
ACATGCCATTTGAGCTGCGCTGTAACGACTCATGTCGTGGCCGTGTCTATAAAAGCGGGACAGTTGCGTGCTATAACCAAACCAGTTGTTTTGATTGGCAGGATGCTAGAGCGTAAGAACATGAACATAAAGCCAGCAAGACGCCGGGTAGCGCAAACTAATACTGTGGGAGGTTTTCAAGTATCTAGTCGTAAAATAGTAGGCACACATCAAGCGGGAACAGGTAGCTTTTACGAAAATGAAGATAGCTATCGGTAGCCAATTGAAATTACTAGTGCTGTTACAATTTTTCCTGGACACTCTAGCAGGCTACTGCCTTTCCAATCGCTCCATCATTTCTTTCATCGACTCTTCTATATTTCCGCTGCTCATCAAAGTTCTCATATTGGCCTCTGTACGCCTTGCCGAAGTCTCTACCCGCTCAAACATCCTAACTTCTGACTCTCGAATCTTCCCATCTATATCACCATCTTCGATCCCCTTTACAATTGCTTTCGCCAGTTCGAGTGCGTCCCACATCGCAATATTCACGCCCTCCCCTGCGAAAGGCGTCATCACATGTCCAGCATCGCCGATCAAGGTGACTCCGGCTCGCGCGTCCCATTTGTGATCCACCGGGAGCATGTACAGGGGGCGAGGTAGGACGGTGGTGGTCTCAGCAAATAAGAGCAAGTTAAGGAGGGTTGGTTGCCAGTCGACGAAATGAGATTGCAACGCAGAAATTGCCGTACCAGGAGACTCGGCCTGGAACCGGTTTAATGTCCATGTCGAGTCGTCGCCGGTGTTAAACCCAGCATATACCCGGATCGAGTTGTCGCTCTGTCGCTGAGCCATAATCGTCTTCTGGTCCCCAAACGAGTAAGCTGACCCTCGCCCGACCAGGGCATTGACTTCGTCGTATTCGGGACCTTCAGGGTGGGGAATCTTCAGCTCTACGAACGAGACGCCAGAGTAGAAAGGCTCGACAGTAGTGACGAGAGAGCGCACGCGGGACCAGGCTCCGTCCGCTCCGACAACGAGGTTATACCCGCTCTCTAAGTCGCCGTTTTTGAATCGCAGCGAGTATGTGCCCTCGTCGCCTGGTTCGACAGACTCAAGGACGCGCCCCCAGCGGACAACGTCAGGTCCTATAGACTGGAGAAGGATCGATCGTAGGTCAAACCTGTCGATTTCCGGCCTGGTATTTTGTTCTCCCTCCTTTGACCCACGCTCCTGCATAAGTATCTTCCCCTCCTTGGTAAGGATCTTCGCTTCTTGACCGTCGTAGCGGGCATGCTTGCGAAACTCGTCCCATAGTCCAGCGTCGCGAATCGCCTGCTGACCGGTGTGTTCGTGCAAATCGAGCGTGCCACCCTGGGGGCGAGCGTCAGGAGAGGGGTCGCGCTCGAAGACGTGGGAGGAAATAGAGTGGGTGAGGAGCAGTTTGGCAAGCGCCAGCCCAGCAGGTCCAGCACCGACTATGGCAATTCGAGGATATTGCATTATGAACTGAGTTTGAGATTATCAGATATACAGAGAGAGTTGATTGATCCAAAATGCTTTCGAATACTCACAGCCATATATACCAGCCAAATTGCCCCGCAGTACATCGGCCACACTGGAGCACTAGAAAATGATTGGAAGCCCCGAGTGAAATGACTCGGCGCCGAGGACACGCACACCCCGGCCGCAGTCCAGAGAGCAGCACAAGATGCACAAGAAAGCTAGTCTCGCGTTGTACCCAGGCTTCAAGCCGGTACACGTCATTGATGGAGCGTTCACCCAATTGAGTTCGGCCGTTGGTGACGCGTCCGCGGCAAAGTCTGTGCCCTTCTGCCTCAAACACATAGAAGGTCAAAGAACAACAGATCTTCGAGTCAAGCCTACACAAGGGTAAAGATTTCGGTAAGCCGATGCTTAAGATAACCACAAAACGGCAAAGCTGATAGAGCGATTCATCCTCTCCATTTGAGCGACTCAATAAAAAGTAACTTTAGCTAGACTGAGCATCCCAGCCGGCCCTTCCTACACCCCACGACGCTTCATCAGAATTCAGAACACTACATGAGATACTCTCCTGTAAGCCTGATCAACGATTGGAGACAATGACATGGTCGGGAGCCTGGGTGCCGACCGGTACGTGCCTGTTATGTTTGACCACAGCCACCACTGCAGTGGAAGCTTCGTATGGCCAGTAGTAACTAGCGCCAAACCGCAACCATACACTGACAACATCGCAGGATAAAACCGGCCACTTCTATACAACGGTTATCGTTGAATGTGAGGCAAAAGATATTCGCTATGTTTTTGCAAGTTTTTGATTTGTATATAAGCTAATTCTGGTGGGTTTTGCCTCAATTACCTTACACCTTATATACAACTACTACGTTTGGTACCTCGTTGAATCACTGATAAGCACGACGTTATTCAAATTTACTGGAAAAAGCTGCATGTATGCGCGATATTTTCGAACACTTTCAACATTTATTCAAAATTTTGCCCGTTACAGCTCCCGCTACTCACTTCGGTCGGCCCCCTGCTCACTCGCTCTTCAGATAGTGGCATGAGAGCACAGACACAGCTCACTCACTACTCAATAGAATCCTGCATTGTGCAAAGATGGCCAGTAGTCAGCCGCCTTACGCGGGCTTATGTCGCAGTCGATGCCACCTCCAGGAACAAAAACGATGCGTGCGGCCTGATCTCCAGAAAAGACATAAGCGTGGTTGCTTGAAGTAGGATGAGGGAGGATAGTATCGATTCTACGGAACCCCAGTGCCTCCCAACGATCGCGGATGGAGTGTGGTCCATCCAGCAGCTCGTCCGCGCTGCCTGAGGCTTCCTTGAACGATACCCGGCAAAATTCGTTCCCGCTGAAAATGAATGCCTGGTCTGTAGTGCCTGGAACGATCATCGCCGCATCAACATGCTCAAAGCCGGCCTTCGCCAACGACTTCCAGTTGCTAGTGATCGTACGCACCCCACCCAAAACTTGGTCCCCCGGTTGACTAGGGGTAAAGTGAATGCGCGCGTATTTTTCGCCGCAGAAGAAGTACGCCGTGTAGTCTTTGGCCTCTGGGATGGGCAGTATAGCGTCGATGTGAGTGAACCCAGTTTCTCTAAGCGTTGACCATTCTTTGGCAAACTCGGTAGGGCCGTAGGTAACTTTGTCACCGCCGTAGCCGGGTGTCCATTGAATCTTGACATATTTGTTGTCTTTGAAGAAGTAAGACGTGTTGTCGCCACGAGTAAGGACGTTCATTGCACCGCGCCCCATGCTGAAAATCACTTGATGTCAATATCTCCCAGTACCAACAGTGGAATGCCTTTACTTGTAGTAGATTTATATAGCAGGTGAGAGAGGAATAAATGTTTTAGGAGACTGATGCTCGGACTGGCCTGCAGTACATCAAGTCAGACTTGCCTGCTTTTATACGTGCTCGTAGTGCCCTGTGATTGCACTCAGAACGATTGGATTTCCAAGGAATTCTACGGCTGTCCTCTGGGGAGTGAGGGCGCAAACCGGCACCCCTGAGGTTGCTCACCGGCTAACGGTTTGCGATCACCAAGTAGCTCTTCTATCACCACCTGACCGAAGTTCAAGAAGCTCTGTGAGGTGTTGGGTCCCCCGAAAGCCAAGGGAAGCTTTAAACGGAAAGTGAACTGGGAGTCATGCGTTAACGAAGGACATGTATGGGTAATTATCTTAAATTTGCTTCTTAGTATCTAGGACCGGGATTTTGGCTCCCGTACGCTAGTTTTCTTGGTCCGGGTTTGGGGGGGGGGGGTGGAATTAACCTAGCATACGAACTGAAAGTAACCTGGGGATCTTGCCCGTGGGTCATGATAGCTTCTGATGAGACGCCCACCGGCGGATCATAGAACCTAGCCCCATCGTGATGCACGGGCAAAATACCCGAGTCGCTCTCAGCTTACGTGCCGAACTTGACAAAGGTAAGCGCAATCAGGCGATCGATCGATCTTCCTGCCTTGATATATATCTTGATAGACGCTGGTGCTTTGATGTTGCAAGCTGAATCGCCGATGATGAATTAGGCAGCCTTGTGCAGAGCCAACATCATCCAGCATACTCATGTGCTTATCCTTGGTTTACGGCATCGACCCCTCTTGCCACTGGGAACTATATTCTGATAGAGAGACTTTAGGCAAGGCCGGAATTCCAGCCGTGAAATTCCGATCACCGGGCGCCTATTTGCCCACCCTTAACCGAACCACCACGTTTTACGACGCGAAATCATTACAACACTGACAAACGAGTTCTTCAAACTAGTTATGAATGAGAAGTGGCAGTGACGCAAATGGAACGGCCCTAAGCAGCTGGGGGACAAGACGACCAAGACGCTGATGATGCTTTCGTATGTCTCGTCTGAACCTCGATCCTTGAAATACCATTGATATGACTCGGCAGTGGGGGCATAGGACGGATTACGCTCTTGTCCAAAACTATGGGTTCAAACCATGGCCCAGAGATATGCCGATTTGGAGGAGCTTTTCTTCAAAGAGTACGTTTTCATCTCTTCCTCGCTTCACTTTTGCCAATCTAACATTTACGCGTAACAACAGCCTTTCCTCAGTTGTGAACCACCTGTACGAGCATGGTGACCTAACCTCACTGTTAGGCGAGTCAATTCTATTCAAGAATATCGAGGAGAAGTAGATAACTCGGGGGCTTAGGTTGGTTGTCTAGTTATATCGCGTACTATGTGGTTCTTTGGCTGGGACGTGGAGCACTGATAGACGCGCTTTTAGTCTGAAATGCATTCAAAAGGGGCTGTTTATTCTCTCAAGAGCGAACCATGTGTCTGTGAGGTGGCCAATTAGACAGCTCATCAGTTTAGCGCTTCAATCAAGAGTGACAAGTGTGGGAAATTATGGCGATTTATGTGCAAGGGGAGGAGGCAGCTCTGGTTGTATTGCATATAAGTACGCCTTCTCGCCAACTCCTTTGACAGTAAACTCAAGCGATAGAGAGCTAAGGAGACACTGATATATAAGCTTTCTCAGACCAAGACGCAGAGAAGTGGTAGAGTGAGGTTTTATTGGGACAGATTATATGAAAACAAGAGCGCATATAGGCAGTAATGGGGTATCATAGGTAAGAGGTTCAAGACGGCCCGGCCCACGCAGTCAAGTCCTACTTCGATCTCAGATAATACAACGGTCTAGATGACATCCGATCGTCAGTATGGTGGAATAGACTTGTCGACCACCTACTGTTTATAAAGCTCGGGCCGGCGTTTCCCATATTTGCTCTTTCCTCGTCCCATGTCGCTCGTCACTTCAGCAGCCCACCCACTTGCGTAGGTAGACGCATGACGATCCCACCAAAGCTCGCGATACTTTGGCAAGACCTCTATTGATCCACCATCCAAAGGCTCGTCCGGTCGACGTTACCAGCCCGTCGCGGTCACTTCAGCGCAGCCCACAGATGTTAAATCCGTGGACGCGTGACCCCCAACGGTCGCTGGTCGTCCGACTCGGACCGCCACTCGGCGCCGACGAGACGCCGACCGCACCGCCGAGCCCGAGGTCGAGCAGGGCAGGCGCTTTTCGGGTCGGGACTGGTGCGACGTTTTGTCCAAGCCGAGTCGTCTGTCCGGGTCGCACTGATCACGGAGGCAGCTGCACAGAGGAGCGCAACGCAGGATACGGGCGGACCAGGGACAGACGGTGATCGGGTTATAGGCGAGCGGCGTGCAGATGGAGACGAGTGCTACAAGTCGAGTTAGTCAGGCGAGTGGACGAGCGTCGAGCAAGGGCGGACATACCGGCTAGGAGAACTGGAGCTAGGGGTTGTAGTAGATAGGAGGAAGTACAACAGCGTAACTGGGAGAGCAAGGATAAATAAGAATGGGAATAAGAGATATATCAGAGATGAAGATAAAGAAGTAAGAAACGGGAACAAAAGATGACAGAGCGTATGGGGATTGAGTTCACGAGGGTGTTTAGGTACTTGATACTTGTTTGTTGACGACGGGTTTGATGTGCGATAGATGGAGCTGAAAAGACAATGGCGGTGAATGTAAGACTCATACAACCACTAGGGAGCTTACAGCGAGAGAAAGAACCTTCAGTGTTAAAGGGGCAGTCGATAGGTGCTACATGGGTAGCGAAAGATAAGCATGGGGTTCGAGCTCAAGCCGGTCCTGGGTGAAGTCGGAGCTAGCTTCTAGTGGTCCGTCAAGTATAGTCGCTGACGCGTGCGCTAACACTAACCATGGTGGCGTAGAGCTCGAGTGTTCGAGGATACGAAGAAGGGTAAGGCTGGTAGACTCGATTCAGAGGTCCCTGAGCAAGCGGGCGTTGGCGGACAGATCGAGCGAAAACCACGGAACATTACCTGTTGGCAGAGGGGTAAGCCTCAGCATACTCCAGTAGGAGGAGAGGTATTGCGATGAGGACTACCAGACGAGTTCATCAAGGCTTTATAGGCAGCGATGAGTGGCAACTATGGACGAGGCTATGACAGAACACTCACAAGAAGCAAAGGGCGAACGCGACGGAAGCGCGTCGAGAGTAGCGTGATAGCAGGCATTAGAGTGCAGCGGTGGCCACTTGGCTGCGAGCGGCGAGTGGCCAAGGAGCAGATGAAGGTGGGAGGGGGATGAAAGCGTAGCTTTTGGACTCGAATCGCGCAACTGGGTTCGACTTATAGGAGGGGAAGCGGCCCGTGCGCTGCAAGCCCCTATGCTCGTCGGGCTGAAACGATGGCCACCGAGCTGCCGTAAGCTGGGTGGAGCGGCCTAGGTATACAACGAGCATCGAGTGTCCCCTGGGTGTGGCTGAGTTTGGGCAAAGAAGTCAAGAGGAGGATAGGGGCTTCGGCGGAGCGCGCTCAGGTCGGCGGTCGATGACGGGCGGGGTGGTGGCTAGCATCATTTGGATATGCGTCAGAGCATAGTATGATTTTCTAGAGTTGTATTACGCATATATCTACAAAAAAAGTGCGGTTCTTAAGAGTTTTGAAGGCTAAAGCTCACATAAGCGACAAGGGGCTTTGTTGTGAGATACTATTGGGGTAATAGTTTTTATATTGTTTACCTGTAATCCGGTAGAAGCTTATAATGCTGACGTATCCTGGAACAAAGTGGCCGAACATAAGTAGAGCCGAGGTAAAAAGATCCAATTCAAGGGGTGGAAAAGGCAAAACATCTGCCGTTGCGAAACTGCAGAGGCCCGACACCCGTATGCCTCCATATTCCAAGAAATCCGGTTGCCACATAATGAAATAGCTTACGGGGAGCACGAATGCCTAATATTCAACGGCTGCATTTCCCGATTTTCCTTTCCGGAGGCAGACGCGACGCCCAATTTCAGCCAGGGCTCGAGACTTTCATAGTAAATTTATGTAGCTACTAACCATAATATACTGGGTTTCGATCTATAGAGTGTGCTAGGAGAAATGCTAAAATTCGTCGGTGAGACGAGCAATCCCCGGTACTCGTCGACCGGAAAATTGCGGATTCCGGCCTTGCGTAAAGTCTCCAATTACTCGATTTATATGGTATGCGCCAATGTTGTAAGCTACTTGGAAAGTAGCCAGATTTGACCCTCGTATGGCTGCAGTTCAACTGCCCTTTCTAGGGCAGAACCTTCCTCGTGCTTATTATACAGCATATTCCCACCAATTATTCTAGAACCTCCCGGTGAGATATTTTCGGGCAAGACGTAGCTAACTGCTTCTCGGCTGAGGTTCATGAACACCAGTGCGGTGGTTTCTTCATGACTACGAATGTACGAAAATATTCGCTCATCTTTTTCAGACAGGAGCTTGAAGTCGCCATGCACCTATGTACCACTAACTTGAGTCCAAGTCCTGTTTTATCACAACACATACCATAACCGGATAGTCTTTTCGAAGCTGAATCACTTTCTTCCAGAACGATAGAACAGATTCCTCGTCGCCCATCTGGTTCTTGACGTTAATTGTAGTAAAATTGTCGTTAACCCGCATCCAGGGGCTATTTCCAGTAGTGAACCCAGCGTGCAAGGAATCATCCCACTATATGTACCGGGAACATTGGTTGTTTTGAAGATGTATGAAACTACCGAATGGAATGTATCACATACCTGCATTGGTACCCGAGCATTATCTCGTGCCTTACGGTTAATCCCGTCCAGTACATTGGTCATGTCTGGATTTCCTACCCCAGGTTTTAAGCGGCGTTCAAATTCTCTAAAACCGCGCCACGTTAGTCGATCCGGTATATATAAACGAGCCACAAACGTACTCCTGATAAAAGTTGGTCGTGCATACATCCTTGTACTCTTCTATCGACCAGGACCTTGGAACGTTCACAGAGCCAATCTCCTGGCCCTGGTAGACGAACACAGTCCCTCCCTGAGTGGTGTGCAAGATGGCAAGTAGTTTGGCCCCGGTGCTCCAGTACTTCTTCAAATCGTCTTCATATATCTCGAAATCAAACTTCTTTTTGGTGGCATCAGCGCCAAACCCAAGTAGTCGCGATACCGAACGGGCTTGATCGTGGTTCTCAAGGTAGAGCGAGTTCCAACCTCCGTTTGAAAACATGTACGTTTGCCACTTGTTCACGACGGACTTGATTTCCGAAAGTGGTGGAATTCGAGGTATCATTGGTTTATCTGGATATTCGGGGGCAATATCTAGAGAAATTCGGGATTGTTGTTAAGTGACGCATTGCATATTGGGCCTAGACTCGCCTAGATCTACTAATTCGAACTGGAACACCATCTGGAGCTCCTTTCGCTCTGGGAGAACGTACTTGAGCAGGTCTGCGGCCTCATGTGTAAATGGTGTCTCTCCAACAGTAAAGTGGTTTGGATATCCTATTGTCGTGATCAATGTTCTGGGGCGGCCTCGACCCGAGCAGTAGACGTACTAGATAAAACTTCATGGTGCATCTCTTGTAAATAATCGTGAACATGTGGCCTATCGAGGGTACTCAGCTAATACGAGCAGATCATCGTAGCGAATTCATACCCATCGCAATAGTACTTAAATGCTGGCTGAACGTCACTATCCGGATATACGACATCCGCGTCCGGAAGGCCCGCGACCTTGGAGATCACATTTATAACATCCATCTGTGTTCAAAACGTAAGGAATAAAGATTAGCAGTTCGAAGTCTGATTTGAACCTACCCGGAACCCATCACAGCCTTTATTCATCCACCAGCGCATAAGGCTCCATACTGCCTGCCGTACTTCCGGGTTCTCCCAATTCAGATCGGGCTGCTCCTTGACAAATAGATGTAGATAGTATTCTTCGGTCTCTTCGTCCTATTCCCACGCGGAGCCTATAAAGTATTCGAGTGAAAAGTCACTATGCTCACGCTGGACATACCTCCAAATATACTTGCCCAGTTATTGGGCGGGTACCTCTTTCCTTCCGAGTCGTATTTGGCCGGTCGCCACATGTACCAATCCCTCTTTGGATTGGTTTTTGAAGATCTAGATTCCTTGAACCATTCGTGCTTAGTTGACGTTAGGGACGCATCCTGAGGTATTAAAGCTTAGAAAAGTAGACACCTGGTCTGAAGTATGATTGACTACGAGATCCATGCTTGAAAGATTTGAGACATACCGAATGCGAGGCGAGTCTAATACACTTACATAAGTTTCATACCCATCCCGTGTACTTCCTTCAACAACTCATCCCAATCCTCAAGCGTTCCATACCTCGGGTCAATATCCTGGTAGTCACTTATGTCGTACCCCATATCCTTCAGCGGACTTTTGTAGATTGGACTAAGCCAAACCACGTCTGCTCCCAGACTCTTGATGTGCGAAAGTTTAGACCTAATACCAGTGAGATCGCCAATGCCGTCGCCGTTGGAATCACAAAAACTAGCAGGATAAATTTGATAAACACAGTAAGACTTGAACGCTTCAGGGCTGATCGGTTTGGGCTCGGCCATGGTGGTGGTTGGGGATGTTGAGAAGGTATTTGATTTCGATGGCTGCTTGATGTTATCGGGTAGACGTCATTCGCAAGGACAAATAAGTCCTCAAATCCATATCAAGAGGGCAAACCTACATCTTACGGCGACTATGAGTTAATCGTTCGGCTGTCAAGGAGTTGAAACAATCTTAACATTCCACCCACTCGGCAGAGCTTTATCCGCGTTTATATATATGATTATATGCGTATATATGCTGCACGTTGCCATATGGGGCGTTCAAGGACAGCATCGGGCGAGCTCGGGAGTGCTTGTGGGAGTGCGTTGGTATACCAACTTTTTTTTTTTTTTTTTGGATCACGTATTTATTGTCGCTTCGGGGCAGAGCCCTATGGTACGACATTACATGAAGTTACAAGCGAGAAGTGAAAAGAGAGAAAGCTACGATGCAAAATAGAAGAAGGCGTAAGGCACAATATCTCAGGGGCTACGGTCTAAAGGCAGAATATACCAACTTCATATTAAGCGGTCTATACACTAGACGTGAATAAGTAGTGGCTTAGCTGTAGAGAAGTTACTGGTTATCAAGAGATAACCTCATTTCATAAGCGTCTTCACCGTCTCCATCTGCAAAATATTGAAACGGATGAGAGTAAGCCAGCATTTTTACAATCAACTAGCTCACAGTATTTCTCTGTCACCTGCAACACCTCGTATCCTAGGGTATCCTTGTACAAGCTTATCGCCGCCCGATTAGACTTTCGTACGTGAAGCGACACATATTTCGCGCGGTAAATCGTGGACATCGCAATTTCTAATAAAATCACAAACATAAGACATCCAAGCAATTCTGATCTCAACCGCACTTACGTGACAAAACCATAAGCTTTTTCGCTAATCCCAATCGTCTATAAGTCCTTAGCACAGATATCGAAGTAACATGCCCATGAGGTTCTTCACTCTTCTCTGATTGCTCATCCCTAGAAGCGAGTGCTCGTGGCCCGGAATGAGATAACGACGATAACGAAAAACACGACGAACATTTTTGCCATGATATATCCAACAATTCGACCCTTGTGGTCTTCCGCTACGTAGGATAGTTGAGGCCACGCTAAACACTGATACATGTCTCAAGTCCCTCAACAGGTTAGATACGTTACTGACAAATGAGAGTAAGTTAACCTTACAGAATTGCATAATATAATTCTCTGGTAGATTTTGCAAGTTACATGCTTGCATCGCAGGGAGATCTGCAGGCTAGGTATGGGATGTTAAAACATGTTAGAACGAGTGTTTCCATAGGTACAGACTGTGGCGCGGCGGATGTTCATGTTGCTCCAAGATTTACGATTGGGTGTGGTGGCCGGGTTTGGAATTTGAAGTGATGAGCGCTTGTTGTCCTCGGTGATGAACCTCCGCCCGAGCTTAGAACAGGGTCCAGCGGGATGACGTCATACGCTCATTTCGATCTCGTTGCACCGCAAATCTCAAAAATTCAAATCAAATCGACAACGCAGATACGATTGTCCATCTAGCTTCACACTTCTAGCACATACGACCAAGAGCGGGCAGAAAAGAACCGAAAACTAAAACCTGAATGCATTCAAACGATACAGCAGAGTACGACGCAAAACCAAACCCTCCCAACACCAAGATCGAAAACCAAAAAAAAAAAAACACACCAAAAGACATAACATACTTACACTTCAGCTAGGGCACAGGCGCCTGTACACCCGCTCTCACCCTCGACGTAGCCGCGTTCCAGCTCGCGCGCCGATCACCGCTTCCGACGGGGCCCAAGACTTGCGGTTGTCCTTCTGCGCCCGACGAGCCTCGGAGCGGGATACCGACGCCGGCTTTGACTCTGTCCGCGAATCCGAGTCCGAGGATCGATGCGCCTTCGTCTTCAGGTGGAGTGAGCACTAGCGCAGAGTCGGTGACCTCTTCTGCCTTCATTTTATCGGGAAGGCTGCTTCTCGTAGGCCCCAAACCGGGTCGCTTCGGCACCTCTGTGAGAATCGGAACGGCAGAGCTTTCGAGCTTGACGTCTCGAAGCTGGAGCGCAAGACCGTCCTCGACTTGGTCGAATGAAGTTGCACCCGTACTACCCGTCGGTACACTATCAAGCCCAAGCTGCGAACCGTCCGAGGGCATCGATTCATTGCCTGGTTCCTTTTCCTTAATCTCCTCGACACCCATCGCTAACCCCCCGAAATACCCAGGCTCGGCAGGCGGAACGGGGAAGTACGGATTATGCAAACCCGACGGTGCAGATGGCGCATGATGCATACCAAACGCTCCAGCACCAAACAATCCAGCAGGAGCATTAGGCAATCGCGGGGGAGCGCCCGGAGCAGGGTTCAAGTACGGATTAGGCTGCGCAGAAGGCAAAAACGGAGGACTATGCAACTGCGGACTGAACGGGCCCAGACCAGGAGACAAGAAATGCGCGTGCAACGCTGGCGGAGTCGCAGCGTTCTGCGGGTTGAAATTGAAGCCGGGCATCGATGGTGT
>WSTH01001464.1:0-12372 GCA_019616345.1 Ceratobasidium sp. 395
GACCCTGTTGACAATGAGCACACAGATGTGACCATATCTCCTTCAGTAGCAGAGCAACAGCAGTGAGACTAGCATGTAGGACGTTGTGGAGCCAGGTAGAGTGTGCCCATGTAGACGCATATACACATATTTGACTTATGTCGGCAAGCGGGATGGTCCCACTGGACCCTGACAGACCCTGTTGACAGTGAACACACATATACGTCCATATCTCGTTCAGTAGTGCACCAATAACACTGAGACTAGCATGTAGGATGTTGTGGAGACAGGTAGAGTGTGCCCATGTAAACACATATACACATATTTGACTTATGTCGGCCAGCGGGATGGTCCCGCTGGACCCTGCCAGACCCTGCTGAGACAGTGGTCACATGGAGGAGCTAATATCTCCACCCACACTGATACAATGAAACTGGAACTAGTATCAAAGAGATGAGCTTGGAGAGCAGAGTAGGATTGTGTGATTAGATGGACCAAAAATGGAGTTGTGATGTGTTGACCTGGACACCCAGCTGGAAAATAATTGATTTTTGGAGTAATTTTGTCGCTGCAGGGGTCAAAGGTGAACCTCTCAGAATCCCCTGAAACTTGGAGGGTAGGAGCACAAGGCTCCTGCAAGACCAGTGGTGGTGTTCCCAACGTCTGGGATGCAGTATCTGAGGAGCTATTGCAATGGTTCTGATCTGATCAGAGAATTTTTTGAGTATGAACCTAAACTAAACATCACTTTGAGGATGATGTGTGCTAGTAGGCTTGGATGGATTGAGAATATCAATACCGGCGGCTATTGTTAGCGAGTGAACGAGTTTGAATTGTGATTTTGCTATTAGCGTGAAGACAGATCATAGTTGAGACACGAACGAGCCATCGGCTGTAGTGCGCGCGGAGGTCATTAAGCCTTCTGGTGCTATGCGACTTGGTATTAGGCGGTGGTGCGCCCATCGGATGGGCGTTCTTGGTAATAGTTAAGTGAGGTTCAATTGATGAGTGTTCTGTAGTATTCCGATGGTGCTTTTTGAGCTGTGGGCGATTACCAAAGTGGGCGGCCACTATAAGCTGCATAATCTCCAAACTAGCCACCAGCAAGCTAGCATAGGTGTCCGCGCTAAACCGAGGACCATCTTTACCCCACAAACTCTCAGTCATAGTCAATAGTTTGAACGGAGATATCTAAGGTCACCGTTGGATTAGTCCTTAATATTTACATTCTCAAAGAGAAATAAAACTTACTGGGAGTCCGGTGTCAATGTTTGCGGAGATGAGCGACTCATGTGACAGAGCGAGAGCACCTTTTTCACTAGCATCGAGACTATATGCTCTAACCTCTTCACGAGGGAGGTGTCTAACATGGGCTGCAGGAGCAAGAATCGCGTTTAAGTAGCGGGCTACTAGCTTTTCGCGGCCACCTGTTAGGCGGATCGTGCCAGCAGTCAGCAGCTCGTAGCGATCAATCATGACAGACAGCAGGGAAGTCAACGTGGTAAGGCTCTGGGTCCAGTTGTAACGGAATAACAGGAATTGAATCGCCAATCGGGTTAGAATTAGAGCGAATCATTTGGCCAACTCCATACATATCATCTGGCGGTCGTTGTAGTCCAGCTAGGGCTTGATACGAGCAGTCTGTGACAGCTGGGTCGCGGGCGTTGCTAGTGAGCCATAACAGCGCTCGTAGATCCTTCAGAGTTGGGTATCGCGAAATCGGGTTTCCGCCCGTGCGCCCGTGGTCAAACAGTCCACCAATAGCTACGCGAACACACACAGACAACTGCGTTACAAACGGGCAATACTCAAATATAGTGCCGAGTATAGCAGTTACAACATAGAATAGCGACGTGACCCCAACAATCCCCGCGATCACAGCGGCAATTGCAATATCCAGAGTCCAGAGATACATTACGAGGCCCACAGCAAAGAGCAAAAGCGAAAGATGGAGGAGCGAGGGAAGGAGTCCGATAATATGCAGCGCCCACCATCTCTCTAGGCTTTCCAGACGCGACTGACGCAGCAAAGCGTGCGTGTGTGCAGGCCGTGGACGAGACGCGAGGAACGCCGTCAGCCACTCTTTACCCAACATGGCTAGCAAAGCAGCAGAGAGCGAGAGAGCAAGAGATGTAAACCAAATACCGTTTATCCAGCGAGAAAGCTTAGTCGGTTGGAACTCAAGTAGAATGGGGAATTGATCACTACCAGGTGGCCGTATTCCACGCTCCGCACGGTACTGGGATTGAGCGATTAACAACAGAAGGGCGTTGGACATGTCAGCGGTGTCTGGCTGGAGTAGATGTTTTGACTCAATGAGGAACCCAGTTAGAATGGCGGAGAACAAGGTTGCCTAGTACAGAAAGTCAGTACTCATTCGTTCAAGAGGTAGGCCAAAAGTGGAAATGCCGCGCACAAAAAGGAGTAACATGTCCAAGCTTCCATGTCGTCCTTTGACCAGCTCTTCATCGTGTTCCTTGGCTTCTTCCAAATAAAGCCTCCAGACGGCGGCGTCGTGAGCAAGCTCTTGTTCTGGTTTGTTCGTACTTATGCGTTCATATGCCTCTGGCTGGCTGAAATCGGGGCGGAATTGATAGCCGAGGGTTGCGTTTTCCTACACAATGGTTCCGTATCTTAATTTGTTATCGATAATAGAAATGAAGCAGAGAAAGGCTTCACCGTTGAGCTACGCCTTTCTTCACCGGTTTTCTCGCTGCTCGCCCGGTCCTGCGGAATAGACCCGCGGATGAAGTTAAACGCACTCAGTGTTATGTCGGGCTGTAGTAAAGGTTTGTGATGCAAATTTGACTTTGATGCGGTCCACAAGCTCACCATCCTGTCCTTGTCTTTCTCGGAAGTCATGTTGGTGGACGTGGTTGTTGAGTAGAGCAAGGTGTACCAGCACTTAATACCCCTTGCGCCAGGCGTCAATCCGTCATGCTGAGTCAGCGTCCTCCATCAGGAACCCGGCATCATCCAGTGACGTATTATATTGGCTGATATATCGCTGATATGCTACTGACAATCGCAAATCAGACCATGTAATCCATACACTGGATGATACCGGGTTCCTGATGTCGGCATGTTGGTCACCGAGGGATGCCTAACCGCCGGAATGTGAACTTATTAGAATCCCTTTAAGATGCTTATTCCCGATACCCGTGAGCATCCTTGTGGTACCATCATCCTATTGTATAAGTAAGCATGTGGCTCTATACAAAGGATGTGTCAAGACTGGTCCTACATGGGACCACGCAGCATGTCAGGCGACGGGACATATATGCGTTACCCTTCAGACCTTAGAACGTAGCCCAGCGGGCCTATTTCTCTCTTTTTCTTTCTTTTATCGTTTCACTCTACTTGTTTTACTCGTCTATATATCGTCCTCTTGATTGTACTGTGAGCGGTATCCTCGTTCCGTCATTGAACCCCGGTACCGCTGCACAGTACCCGCACCTCAAGGATTGCTCGCAGGATGTATCCCCGGGATATCTTGTTCAGCGTCTCACAAACATCACGGCCGAGCAGATACGTCAGTTTGCAGGCTCAAAGTGACAAACGTAAGAAACTTCTCCGGGTGCCAATATACTTTAGGCAACCATGCATACATACCGGTCTGAAAGCGACCAAAGTCACCATGAGAGCCGCCGCGGATCACTATTTAACTTGCATTAAAGCACAGATCCGAACCCTAAATAAGTATACCAGAAATATTAGAGTATTGCACGAGCAAAACTTTAACAATCGTTTGTCCGTGATCTTTCACTCTAGAGTGCATATATGATCGATTCGGCCAGTAGTTTGTAGGTGGATGTTCTCATATCGAAAGATTGCTTGCCTCGCCCCGCCAACTTTGAAAACGCGGTCTTGCGGAAGCTTACCCTTCGGTTCACAAAGTCCTCGACCAAAGGAAACATTTTGTTCATTATATGCATCTGGCGTGTCATTGATTCCCCCAGTGAATATAGGCTCCGGGACTGTTCAAAGACGCAAGGTGCAATCTCCCGGCGGACACAAATGCGCTTGGGATGATAGGTCTCAACTTGCATATAGTCTGAGCAACCGAAGTATTTATTTACCCGTGATAGACGATATTGGTCTGCCGCTATCTCAACATTTCCGCTCTCCCGCTAATGTCATAACTACCACAGGAGACTCTTACGGGTGAAGTCCCGTTGCCCGATAAGCCAGACCAGCAGGCCACATTTGGTGTAGTGGTCGAACGAATGTAGCTAAAGCGGCCTGAAGGGACTATACCGACGGCCACTAAGGATGGAGCCAACATGTGGTTGCTGCTGCAGTGATGCTAGGAGTACGAGCCAGAGAAACGACCAAGCGTAGCGGAGGTGAAAAGGACCGTAAGTCAACTTTGGTATGTGTGATATACCTGTAATGTCATCTAGTCTCCCTTCATAAGCCAACGCAATTACCCAAGCCGACCTCCAGCGCCGGTGAGACTAAAACGCCACCAGCTAAATCCCGCCTATGAAACGTATGTATGATTCAGAAGTAGGCACACTACTCAAGCTGGACGAACTGATGTATCAAGTCGTTTGCGGCCGTGTTTACGCTATAACTGTTTAAAAATATCCCTGCGGGGCTAAACATCATACCCTTTTCCCGCCTCATGTCGACGCAGAACCACTTTTGGTGTGCGAAAGTGTTCGAGAGCGGGCTCCTATTCTCATTCAATAGTTGTAGCTGAGTGCTGTACCACTCGACATGCAAATAGGACCAAAACGAGTCAACTGAATGAGATTACCGTGAGATTACCAAACAAGGCCAATCAAAACTGCCAAACGAGACAACCTTGATCTTATCGTATATACCATGAAGCGTGCGGGGATAAGCTAGAACCAGCCAATAGAATTGATCTGAACGAGGTATAAAAGCCAACCAGAAAGAGGGAACGAGTAAGCCGAGTCAGATAACAAAAAAGAACACTTGTCGAGTATATAAAACGCAAAGCAAACGATTGCAGCAGACGAGTAGTAAAAAAACGTGAGGGTGTATACGAGTGGGCAACTAGGACAGGCAAGGAGAGAGAGACTATGTGTGGAAGATTGGAAAGCGGATCTACATTACAGGGTTTTATTATTCCCCTCTCACGAAGGGATGATTTAGAGCTTGAGCTCGGTCAAGACGCGCCGAGCAAGCATTTGGTACTGCCACCCGTCTCCACCGACTCGTCGGAACTGGATTCCATGAAGCGGCAACAGTGGTACCTAGAATCACCCCACTGATCAGTCCCCCACCACCTTCAAACTAAACGAACGAATAGACGCACCTTGACGATACTAATCTCGAACCTCACGCACAGCTCGTTCGCCGTCCCGTTCTCAAACACATCCTCCGCCACATCCGGCGCAACCTTCTCTCCTGCCCCTGAACCACTTCCACCAGTTGTACCAAAATCACGAGGAATGGGAGGCAAAAACTTGGTTCGAGCGGGCGAGCTGGGAGATCCGGGCGCGGTCGTTCCCGATCCAGCGGCAGGAGTAACTGGGGTGGGTGTCGGTGTCGTTCGTCCAGAGTCTTTCGCGCCCTCTTGTCCCTTGACGCCGGCAAACGAAAGACTCGACCGGCTCGTCGGCATCTTCTCTTTTTCCTTTTCCTTCTCCTTATCTCCCGTCTTGTCCTTCTCCCCACTCCCGGCCTCCTCCTTATCCTTCTCCTTCTCGGCAACGACCACACTCGCAGGCGGCCCCTTTTTCCCGAACGAAAGTCTCGATCCTTTTCGCACCACACTCCTCCTCGGCGCTCCCTCCCCTCCTTCGTTGTTATTGGTATTCGCGGTAGTGTTGACGATACTGGTGAGATCGATACTCGGCACGTGGATACATTCGAACCCGCCGCGAATCTCGCGGTGCTGGACTTGCATTCTATCCAGGACGCGCTTGACGTCGGCTTTGATGACGTTTGCGGGTTTCGTCGAGGTCGTTGCCACACTATTATCCGTCTCATTCAGTACCGAAAAATGATAGAAAGAGAAAAGACGGCTAACCTGAACAACCCCTTGAGATAAACAGGCTTCACATCCACCGGCGCACTCTCCTCCCTCTCCCTGTCCCTGTCCTTCTCCCCTCCGCCAACCTTCTCCTTCGCCCCACCCTCACTCTCCTTGACCGGGTCGATCTCCTTCGGCTCCTCTTTCACAACACGCGCACCTGACCCACTCCAGCCATCCCCAGCAGTCTTCGGCCGCACCAACTCCTCCCTGGGCGTTCCGCTCCCAGTCCGGGCCATGCCCAAACTACCGCGACGCTCATGCTTCCTCCCCACGCCGCCACTCTCCGTAACAGTTGCCGCGCGCCTATGGCTCCCGATCCCACCGCTCGCACTAGGAGGGACAGACGTAGCAGCCGATGAATTGGGTACCTCGGCGCTCTTGGCGCTCTTCGCGTCTTCCATCTCCCGCTCCCTCTGCCTCTCCACCTCTTTTTCGCGGTCGCGCGTGTCTCGCTCGATCAACGAGCTGACCCTCTTCGACGCGCTATTCGACCCGCCGAGAAGCGAGCCGAATCGACGGGCGAGGGAACTGGCGGCGCGCGGGGTTTGGATCTCTTCACTGGCTCGTGGGGGTGGGGCCAGATGTTCGTCCTCTTCGCGGATCCGCTCGGCTTGGCTAAACGTCCCGACGGCGGGACCGGCCGTTCGAGGTTCGCCAGCTACGCCAACTCCACCATTATTTCCACCTCCAGCTCCCGTGCCAGCTCCACCAGTTCCAGCCTCAAACGGTCTCGGCCGCTGACTAAGCGAGTGGCTCCGACGGTGAGTCGCCGCGCGGGGTACGCTCATTCCCGCGCTTCCGACAGGACTAGGAAGCGGGACCGGGACACCTTCACCGTCTTTGGCCCTCGCACGGGGAACAGGGCCGGTGTTGGTCGTAGCAGAAGTGGGCGTGGTCGGACCGGGAGCATCGTACGACGTTCCGCTGTAGTGCGAGGTCGGGGGAGCCGCGAGCCGAGGAACAGGCTGGGCGTATCTGCTCTTGGTCGGTTGGTCCGCGGTAGAAGAGGCAGCACCGGTAGTCGAAGGTTGAGCCCACGACTCCTCGCCCAAGCTAAGCTGCGAGCTCGCGAAATGACCAGGTCCATACACTCGCTCGCGTTCCATCCGTTCTCGGACGAGATAGTAAATTGACACGAGTGGGTGGAAACCTCGAGTCGGATCAGGCTGTTCTGGAGCTGGAACTGTGCCCAGCACGTCTTGCGTGGGTGGGGGGACGGGCGCCTGAGCGGGTGGATGTGGGGGTGGACTAGCCAAGAACTTCTTCCGATAAAAATCAAATCCAGAAAACCGCTTAGATCGAGACTTGGGCGTCGCCGGCTCCACAGTCGTTGTGCTTGTACTCGGGATCGACAACGTCGTGCTCGTCCCGTTGTTGTCCATACCCAAACCGAGACTACTTCCGCTCTCGCCGGCTCGTAACCGCCTCCACCTTTCCGAGGCCGACCTATATCGCTCGCTCGTCAAGATCTGGAACAGCTGCGCGTGGATCTGGTCGGGCGTGCCGAACTCGAAGCCGGTCATCTCCCGGATGACGGACGGATCGAGTTCGGATACGGTGAGCGGCTCACGCGGGACGAGGTGTGCATCCGGTGGGCCGCCGAACGAGCGGATCATCCACGGGTGAGAGAGGACTTCTTGCAGCGAGGCCCGTTGCTGGGGGTTTGTAACTAGCATTCGGGAGAGGATGTGTTTGCATTCTGGGTCGAGGGTTCAGTGAGGGGATGGTAAGAAGTGGAGGGAGTGGGAGGCGTACCTTGGGAGAGCCACATGGGCGAATCGAATAATCCCCGTTTGATCTTGGCGTGGAGGGCAGGCATGCTTTGGTCGTCGAACGGGACTTTGCCGCACACGAGCACATAGAGGACGACACCGAAGCTCCAGACATCGACTTCAGGGCCGGTATAGACCTTGGCGTTTAGCAGCTCGGGAGCGGCAAAGTAGAGACTACCACAGAACGTCGAAAGATGGTCCTCGGGATTGAACAAATTGCTCAGTCCGAAATCGATAATCTTGATATTCCCGGTCTGCGAGATTAGGATATTCTCGATCTTCAGATCACGATGGACGACGTTGTTTTTGTGGCAGTATTCGAGCGCGGACCCGATCTGGCGCGCAAACTTGCGCGCGGCGCGTTCGCGGAGTCGGCCGTGGGAGATGATGTAATCGAGCATCTGGCCGCCGTCGACATATTCGGAAACCATGTAGTAGTGGCCTGGATGGGTGATGATTTCGCGCATGCCGCAGATGTAGGGATGATAGAGTAACATGCTGAGCGCGGCCTCGCGCACGTGTCGGATCTCCTTGCTCGCGTCTTTCGCCTGGGCCTTGGCCAGCTGCGACGCGGTCATTGGTGTCCCGGACGTATTGGTCGACACCCGTGGCACGATCTTAATCGCGAGCTATAATCGAATTAGCTCAGCACCCTAATCATAGCCGCTCCAACTCACCTTTTGACCGGTCGGGACATGAGTCGCGAGTTTGACCTTGCCCATGCTCCCCGCGCCGAGCGTCTTGGTCAGCTGGTAGTCGCCCAACACCCGAGCTCGGGACGACTTTTCGCCCGAGGCTTTTTCCCGCCGCTCGGCCCTAGACTGCTCCCGACGCGCGCTGTTCTCCCGCTCCCGGTTCTCGTCCACTGATAGTCGTTCCCCACCGGCCACCGCCACCGCAGGCGAGTTGGACGACTGGGGCGGCATCGACACGGGCCGGCGCGCCGCTATCGCCGCCGGGTTGATCGACCGGGGGACCCCGAGCCGCGCGGGCGACGCTGTTGGCGCCGGGTCTGCCGCCGGGGCCTGGGCTGGCGCTGGCGTATTATTATTAAGATCGGGAAGAGGTGTATCAGGCGGAGTCGGGGCTTGAGCAACGGGCCTTTCCTGCGTCGGCTGAATCGCCATGTCGTACTCGTGGCCTGGGACGACGTCAGCAAAGAAGTATTACTAAAAACTATTATAAGAAAAAAAAAACGTACCGGCTGTGACGGTCCCTCCGTGCGAAGGTGTCGCGGGGCTGTCCTCGGCGACGGTTGATAGGCCGTGTGCGTGCAGTCCGCGTGGAAACTCGCTCTCAGTCGCTGCCATCGACGCACGAAACAGGTGCGTGCCTCTAATCGATGACAAACACCACTGCCACGGGTCACGTGGCCTAATAAACACAAAATGAATCGGTCCCTTGCTAGAAGCGGGTTCGGGCCGGTTGGGTCCATATTCTAGCAGGAGTTAAGTCTGTTTTCATTTCATGTGCTGGTCTTCCGTTCAGGTCCTCGACCAAAGTAAACTGCCAGCACAGCGTGTACAGGGAAATATACCTTCGTAATAGCCTTCAGGTCGAGTATCGGGTACGAACTTGGTTGTATGCATTAGCCCTCAGATCTTTTTTTTCCTTTGGAGAAATCCTTTTGTTCTATCCGCTCAGCCCGAGGTTATGTACATAATTGACCTGTACATGGATACCCGATAAAGAAGAACCGCCTGTTCCATCTCATCGTTGGCCCCTCAGCCCCTTCCCGCCTCCTGAGGCGATGACCACAAGACGGAACCCGTTTTACGACCTTAGGATCCCATGCACTCTGTGGTTCACAATGGGACGCTCCTGACGATACCAAATGTCGGCGCTGTGAAGCAGAAATGAATGGTCTAAACATAAAAGTCCTCAGTTCTTGAGTCTTGGCTCCAGTGAGACCCCGCTAGCCGTACTTTATGTAAATACCTGTTCGCCACTAACTAAAATTAACCGTATGCAAACACCATTTTTGTCGTATTTTGGTATTTATCGACTTGTCAGCCAAATTGTTGGTATTTTCGACTGTGGCCAACTGACTTTGAGGTTTTGCTTACTATTCACATGAAACATCAATCTCGAAGTTAGAAAATCGCAGGGGCTTTGGAACACATGTAGAGTCCGAGAGTAGAGCGGACAATACAGCGCACAGCGCTACCGGTTATTGCACCGAGAATGGGCAAAATAACAAATATAAGGGGTGAATCGATTGGGCGCGATGGAGAATTACTCATGGTGTAGGCTACGACAAACTCATTGCGCTAAAGGCAGGGGTATATGATAAGGTGAGTACCCATGCTGGATTATTTAAATAAACCTGGGACAAGTTACAGATGTGACGGTCATCGCCATTTCTGCCCCACTGGCAGATTGGCTGTGCCCATATTCGACGAGGCTGCAGACTTTTGGTTTTATGTAGTCGATGATTCAATTTCAATGTCATAATTCAAGAGATGAGAGACAGAAGACAAAGTATAAAGAGCCAATAGCATATAGGGACTGGAAAGAATTTAAGGCAAGCTTAACTCAAATACCCAAGTAAATTAAGTATATGCCAGCTACCTGGTGTCTATACCATTCAATTATTGTATCGGAGAAAAGAAACAAGTCTCAGCCCCTAGATGCGAAAACGTCTTGGCACGGATAAGCAGACTTTGGGCAACATAGGATACAGTGCGCGACGGTTAATGAGGAGCTTGACCACATCCCTCTCAGATTGACCAATACGGCACTAGTTTTGTGGAGCAGTCACTGGAGCTAAACGTGTCCCATGATCAGGCAGTAAAAGAGGGTGGCGTAGGATCTTGGAAGTCGGGTGTCGTCGTCAAGAAACGCACTGGGGTCGATGCGGGGCTATTTTCTCAATATTTTCTCTGCCGCGTCACTCTTGGCCCGGTCCTTGGGCGCGAACTTTTGGTTCGCCTCTTTGCGCATGATTCTTGTTATGAGCTTGTATGGGACAGGGAAGCTAGCACTAGATCGCAGGAGTATTGCTTGCCGTGGGCTGCGGCTTTCGCTTCGAGGTCGGCGAGGAAGTTACAAGCGACACTCTTGTGAGTCCCTTCCAAGCTGAGTTTGTGGATTCAGCGAGTGGTCCAACGATCCTAACTCATTTATCTCGATGCTAACAAAAAGCATTAGGAAATCATTGATCAAATGATAGTGCATATATGGAGCTAATCTTGAATTTGGTGAGGCTTCGGCTCAGCTACATACCCTAACGACGCTAGTACTCATGTGGAAGTAGAGCAAAAAGTACATACTGGCTACGGAAAAGGTGCGACATGCAGAAAAATTTAGCTTTCTGAGTAATATCAGGCCTATAGCGGAAGGTCGCCCGTCTAGTCTTCTCAAGTATTTCCTCGAGAAACTGTTTACACCACTCAATCCACTCCGTGGTGCCATGAACGTATTCACCGGGAGCTCACTCATCAAACCCGGCGTGGCTGTATTGAGACATTCGCGCCGCGCCGTGGTCACGTGGCAGCCAGCCCAACCCAGCTCGCTGCGGCAGTGCTTGACGTCACACTACCATTTTCTTGTCCTACTTGTGATCATTTAACCCCTTCTCAACCCCTGCGAATTAATTGAGTTCTGCAGGCCTCCGAGTCGCACACTCCACGAATTGACCACACACCGACGCAAAGCTTAGTGCTGCTATAACTCTAATGCTCATGGAGCATGTGCGGTGAATTTAAGTTCCCGAGGCGGCCTGGCCATCAAAAAAACATTCCAGCATTGAAGGCCGATCAGAAGGTTGCGGGTGCTTACTAGTTACACAGCCTACCCGAGAGCTGTGAACCTGGGTGATCTGATCTAAACTCGTACATTGAACTCTGGCATCGCTTCGCTTTGTTTCTGTCCATCAAGTCAGGCTCATCTCGGTATACAAGTGTCGTCTAATCGCTATATAATCTCCAGTCTTGTGACGAGGAGTATCTCAGGCATTCATACCGCGGTATATGTGGGTGAGTATGTTAAACTGAGTAACAATCCCGAGGCCTCAGATAGTCGATTCTATCACATCCTCCAGGAATCGCCCTGCAAACATGTCGCTTTCGGAAATAGATGGCACAACTCTCATAGGAGTCGATGTAAGTCTTGGGATCGCCTTTGGTAAGCCGGGGAATTGACCATTTCTTCTGACAATCAGAGTGCCTATGAAACCCATGGCACTGACCAGGGGTTATCATCACCCCGAGCAGAAGCCCTTGAAGTCACCGTAAAACACCAACCATCATCGGACAAATCCAAGCAGCGCAAGACCGTATTCGGAAAAGTGATCAAGTCCACTCAGGCGTTATACGATCATTTTGGCCAGGACACCTGGATCCTCGACCGAAGGCTTGAGACTCTGGATCAGAATAATGTTCACGATCAAGCTGTTACTTTTCTCGCTAGTATGGTTCCCAAAACTTCCGAGACAAAACACCTATATGGAATGATTGACGACTATCTTGAACGCCCAATCGCTTCCCGAATGAGCGGACTCCAAACTGATGAAACCATCTCGATGATCGAGCTGGGTGTTTGGCGTATCACGGATAACCCTATAGTTGCGGTGGCCCTCCTCGATATACTAGCGGGGCTATACGAGACGCG
>WSTH01001465.1:0-12371 GCA_019616345.1 Ceratobasidium sp. 395
CTCGGGAACGAGGCCGACGGCGTGGTCGACAACGAGGTCCGCGTGCGTGATCTACCTTCAGCGGGCGCCTATCCTCTTTGCCTCGAGGCTGCAGCGCGAGGGCGATCAGCCAGGTCCCGGCATATGCGTCACAAAAAGCGCACGACAACCGACGTTAACCGAGTTCAGCAGGTCTGCACCGGGAAACAAGACTCTTCCCTGCGTCGGCGTGGCTTGTCAGTACCTACCACATTGTCGTTACGACAGGGATAAAAGGAGAACCTACGAATTATGAGCCACAGCATGGACTGTCGTGGCGCCCTTTGTTGGTCACTCCACAGGGCTCCCGACATTGTTTGTTTGTGTGCGGGTTCACTTGTTGCGATCAGAACGAGCGCTGTTCAGAAAGTCTCGCAGCGCATCGACGAACACAACACTCACCATGGCCATATCCCCCCTGCGCTCTCGTCGTCGTTGCATTTGTTGTCAAACAAAAGTTCAAACACGACAGGGTCCAAGCGGCGCTTGCTCCAAACTTGGTACAAGCAGTGCCAAAGAGAAGCCCCGACAGTCCTTTACAGGTCCAGTATTGCCCAAACGAACTCGGCAACAATTAATGTGATGTATTCTTGTTTATGAACTCAGGTGGTGACGCTTGTTTATATATAAAATGTTGTGCATAGGAACCATTCGGTACGAGTGCGTAACCAGAACATGAACGACTGGAACCATACAAATCCACACTGCGGTACACATCGATACAATTATAAGTAATTGAGGTAAACAAGATAAAGCTCTCCTAAGCTTACTACTTGGATGGAGAAGATACGCTGATAGACGGACCCCGGTAAGTAACCTAATCACGCGCTTTTTCCAGAATCGTTACCAACCAAAACGGTAATACATCCCCTTCTGAAGGTTTAATACCGCAGCAATCATCACGTCGAAATGATGGCAGACCAGCTTGGTATAAATGTCAACTCCGAGACCATATGCGCCTATTGTACCGTATCAACCCTTGACACTCGGTTATACACACAGGCTAATCGACACGCATATAACTTGTTTCATCGAACAGCAAAAAATGCATATTACCTAGAGGCCCAAGTGCGTTTGGAGACCAAGTCGTGTTATCTCCAACCTCGTGAACAGCTAGCTGAATCATCGCACCAGTGTTCGGAATAACGTATTCATGCACTAGTGCTCGCTACCTCGAGAACCTCGCATTTTCAGGATTTGTACTCAGCCAGAGCAAGAAACAGTTGAAAACGTCGGTTCGTCTGGTAAAAAACCACGAGCAGGCGCATATCAGAGCTCTCATGAGATAATGGGCAAGCAACCGAGTTAGGGGAGCTCTTAACTGTACATTTGATTGGGCCCAGAGAGACGTAGAGCGTGTCCCCAAACCTATGTATGCACTGTCAATTCTGAAGAGTCCAAAAGTGCGAGCACTTTAAGCACTTGCAGCTTGTAGTACGCGTAACCGGAGGAGCGACGATTGCATCTCAAGTTGATTGCGATTCAGCTCCCGCGCCGGTACTCGCCTTTGATGAAATGGAGCTGTGCAGGACCATTTGGCCAGACTAGGGCCCAGCATGGGCATACCCGGGTCATGCCCACAGGCTTTTGATGGGCATTGCAAATTCGGCTAGCTGCCCGGGCTCGATTGTGGCTGCACGCCACGGGCACAGGCACAACCGGGCGGGCACTGGGCGCCCACGCAATAGATGACTAATACAATACATACTCTATGATCTATCTACTCTCTAATTTTATCAGCCAGAATTGATGCCGCTGTATCAACAGACGGGAGCAAAGGTGTCTGGTACCACGAACCCACTGCCATCTTGGCCTCAAAGGTGAGTTCGCTCATCGAATGCTGCAGATGGTTGATAGTAAGTCGACCGCCTGAGAACGCACGCTCAGCGTCGACAGACGAAGCTAAACAAGTACACTGTCAGAATGGTCTCTAATCAGCCAAAGGGGTGTGCGTACCGGGTGCTGTAAGAATCCCGAGTGCAAATGCTGCAAGTTTTGGTGTCTTTTTTCGCTCACCCTCCCAGTACTTAAGTAGCCCTCCTTGTCGAATTGTCTCTTTCGAGACTAGCCCTGACTTCAAGTAGCCCTCGATTGTATCATTATACGAATATAATGAACTAGGTGCTGCTTCGTCATCTGATAACCAGTCGTCAAACGAATCCTTGTATGTATAATATCAGCATATATGCGTCGCAGGGCAGAGAAAAATGGTTATACACACCATGTGGTTCGATTCAGTCTTGATTTCGGGTGTCTCTGATTGATCTGAACTCGACTGGCGCCTAGACATCCAACTGAACATCGAGAGAACCAGGTTTTGGATAGCCTCGATGTCGGCTTGGCTGTAGTTTCGGCTTTTGAACCACTCAAGCTTATAGAATGGGCACATCACTATGCGTAGGAGATAAGTTTACCTCCAGAAAAATTCAAGTACTATGTCCACTTACCAACAGCGACCCAGTATATCCCGGATGTTGTAAATAAGCGCATATACTTCTCAAATACTCCGAGCGCAGCCTGCGCAGCAACACGGAGTAGTGGGGGAAGCGCAGCGTTGCCCACAGACTCGAGCAGTCGGTCCCGGAGCTTGAGTAGCGCAGGGACAACTTGATGAATAGACGGGACTTGGGTCTCCGAAAATAGTTTCGTGAGACGTTCAAAGACCTACACGGGGTGCTAGTTAATTTGGATACAATAGGTTCAAGGGAATCGAACTCACTTTTAGCTCTTTAGTTAGCTGTTCAGCCAAGTACCACTGGGTGTCGTTCAACTCGTAATTCTTCAGCGCCAGATCACGATCAGCCGTGAGTAACTTGACGGCTGGTTGGAAGTATACATGGCTACGAATACATTCCAAATCGGTGTTCCAGCGAGTAACCATCCGACGAGCCAGAGCGCGGCGCTGTGAACGATTAAGGCTAGGGATCTGAGCAACGTACTCCTCAAACTTGTGCTGCACAACAGCAGATTTGTGTGCGCGCTTAGCAAGGCCAGCAATCTACACCGCAAACGTTTGGTCAGATAACTCTAGCTTAGCAGAGTGGGTGAAGTAAATACCTTTGGAATCAGCTGCTCGGCATTCCGGCGCTCACTTGCAGGTATCTTGATCTTGTACTCTTCTCAAAATCGTTGAATGCTTGCTCAATTGACGCTTTGACTGTAGCATTGTCGTGCTCCAGCTTATCTTGATCCACGTTGTCTGCTACTATTGCCTGCTGAACGTCTTCAGCCTCGCTGTCGTTATTGCTCTCAACATCACTATCGTCTCCGGCTGGGTTGGCTTGTCGGATGGATCGAGTCTCCTTAGGTGCGTTCTTGCTGTTTTGCTGCCGTTTTGGCTGTGGCGCGTCAATAGGATTGTTTTTAACAGTTCTCTTTCGTCGCTCGGAGGCAATGAAGACGTTCAAATAAGCCTATAAAGTATTTAGATTAGTATTAGTAGCATGCATATATGCTGATGGTTAAATCACCTTTGCCATAAGATTCAGGATATGTGCCCCACACCGAGTCCGAGCAATGGCACCTCCAAAGGTTGGGAAGTGATCGCGAAGTGCTTCAGTGAATGTATCATTATGACCTGCGTTGTCCATGCAGGCGGTTAGAAGCTAATATTTATGTAGTGTGAGCAGCATATATGCGCCAAGGATAAAGAAGAGCGCACCTTTTGACCAAGCTGATATTTATTTAAACATTCCGCTGTCTGCTGAGCAAGGTAGACACCAGTGTGACTTTTCTTCAAGCTAAGAAGATGTTAGCTTGCTGGTCAAACCTTTAGTGAAACATTACTCGGTACTTACAGTACAAACTCAAGAATCGCACGGCGAAGCTGGCCGTATTGCTGCCATATCGCCACCACTCCTAGAAAGGAGCGAGACGTTGGCGCTGTCCAGCCATCAATGGCAAGATGGACGTGGTCAATATTCCAACATCATTATTGTTAGTGAGGAAACTTGTAAGATATCAAAACGTGCTCTACGTACTACGAAATATTGGCGAACCGCTTCCATGTTATGCTGGTAGATGGCTTGAATGTCGCGTCTAAGGGTGGAGGGATTTGGAACCAAGGTTCCGGGGCGAAGCTCTTCCAGCAGCAGCCCAAATAACTCATCCTTAACTAACTCAAAAGGGCGATGATTTCGCGCACACCAAAGCGCCAAGATGGCACGAAAGCGAGCAGCGGAAAACGGGCGGGTAGATAAGTCAGAATCGACGAGTTTTTGGGTGAGATTACGCTTGTTGCAAGTCTCGGCGGTTCGTTTCAAGCTAGTTGTACCGGCGGATGTGCTCTTTCGAGCTCGATACTGGGGGGTATGTTTTTCGGGATCGGTTTTGCAGGTAAACTTAAACCGAATGCATCGCTCTCCATAGTCGTCGAGTGTCCGCTCCATAGAAAGGTCGTAGTGGTTATATATTTTTGACTTCCAGGAGTCTCTTGCGGCCCCTATTTAAATGTGTGTTAGAATTGTTGTCATAAAGCGCAGCTAATAGGGTACATACTGCATACAATCTCACTATCCATATTCCATACATGCTTTTCGCTGAGCTTGTTGATTTCGGCACTTGAGAGCTCACTAGAAGTAGGTAACGCAGAGGAGGTAGAGTTCTCGGACATGATGGGAGTGCGGGTAATGGGATGGGGACTTGAGCACTGCGACTCTCGTGCTTTTATAGCCTCAAGCATAATGTTCTGGTATATTCTTGTACTTTCTAAATACTTCGTACTCATTCGCGTCGTTTCTACAGACTCTGAGTCATCCAGAGCAACCTACGCGCGCCGGATGGCGGGATTGCTTTTGGTATTCTTAAGCGCCGGGCAGCCCGGTGCCCGCCCGGGCTTGTATGGGCTTCATTAGTCATCGGCACAGCCTGCCCACCGGCGTCCGGAGCCATGCCCATCAGTGCCCGTACGGGCCAGCCACAGACAGTGCCCGGGCCGGACAGCCCATGCTGGGCCCTAGGCCAGACTCTGGTCACGTGCCTCGAATTTCCTCGTTTGACCTTGGCCTCGTCCGCGAATCGTAAACTTACCACTTCGCTATGTAAAGTTCCCTGGACGAACAGGCCCTTTGCTATACATTGAATTAACCGCTCTCTATCTGTCTACTCATACGTTTGGATGGTTACCCCGACTATATCTTATTTCGGGTCCTCGGCCCTCGGTCGTATCTCTAGCCCGTATGCTTGTTCGCTAGTCGAATGCCTTCAACACACTGTCAGATATCAGACACTCCAGCTCTATGCGCTCAAGACTTAACAATTTAGAGCTATAGCACGCAGTTCTCCGCGTTTTGATATCGTGGTCCCTCACAAACCGCATTGGGCGATAGGAGTTACGGGGTGTCAAGTAACTACGCAACCGTGATTTCTGCCTCAACGACTGTTTTATGCGAAGCCTCAAACCTAGACTGTTTGTGAAGTAAGTAAGTTGGTGCTAGGTGAAAATACAGCTTCTTTTTTAATTTCCGGAAGAGAGAAGATTAAAGCTAGGGTGGTGCGCAAAGCTAAGCCTCACACTTTCATTCAGTTGACTCCTGGATCAATGGAATACTGCAACGCTTACCATGCAGATTGACCTGAAAGCTGTGTGGGTGTCGTGAGAGATTGCGCCAAATAAGGCAGAAGATAACCAGCCTTTGACCCTCTCGTTTCAAACCATCTGATCGACCACAAGACTCGGATTAAAGCTCGGTTGGATTGCCCATAATGGTCAAGAGCTCCTATGATGCTACATAGCCGCCGTTGATCCTGATCTTCCGAGGTATGATTGATTTTCCATCTTTGCCCTGCACAGCACTGAAGCGCAAGACTATCACACGCGTATTGCATAGATTACTCGATTAAAACATCTTTCATCAACACGCGGAGTGTTTCAGACAGATCTATACGTTGAAATACTACCTTCGTTGGTATCCAGGGGGGTTGTGAATGTGGACTGCATTGTTGACTGCTATACTTAGTACTTAGGGAGCCTTCCGAGACGAAGCCGACACGGTCGTGCCGGCGATCCCAGATGAATCCCTGACATAGTTTATATAGCGACGAGGCCACACACCCTCATACCAGACAACCTTTTCAACGTACATTCTATACTTGAACCATGGATGGATTCAACGCGGGAGAATCTTCCCTTTTAGATCAGTCTGAAGCTGGGCCGAAAGACATAATGGTATTTTGCGATGGTACTGGGAAAGACGGTCGCTCCGATACCGGTAAGCTAAATAGTTCTTGCCTTTGAGCTCCTTTTTTTTTATGAAATCGTTTACTCACGGCTAGTTGTATAGAACATTCTACCAATGTCTGGCGGCTTTGTAAGTCTTTTCTATAACGGGTCCTTTCGCTGTGTTGACATATGGTTGAAGACGAATATGTATCCAATGGTGGCAAAAGTGATCGATACGCCCCGGACCGCAAACTTCTTTACATTCCGGGGATAGGTTCTGGCGAGAAATCATTATCTAATATGCTTGTTCAAATTTTTGGTGCAACCGCTGGTACGTGGGCATTGAGTTATACTTGAGGTGAGGTTAATCTAGGTAACGGCGCGTAGTTAGAATGGTTGCAGATGCTTATGCATACATACGCAAACACTACAAGCACGGTGACAATATATGGTATTTTCAATCCTCTTTACGATGTAGCTCCTGCTAGACATCTACTGCTGTTCTAGGCTATTCGGATACTCCAGGGGTGCTTATGTTGCTCGTAAAGTAGCTAGTCTTATCGTCAGTCTCCTTGCATCTCGGACCTTATTGAGCTTACGTGAACTGAAAAACTACCAATAGTCGCGCATTGGCCTTGTGGCCACGGAAGGCGAACTGCTGGCAAGGTGGATTAAGCACGAGAGGCCCGCCCCTGAAGCCGCCGCAGCCCGTACTCAACACATACCGATCAAGTGAGTGGTCGTACGTTTCAGTCTTTGCGCAACCACATATTCACTTCATAATAGATGTGTCGGTGTTTGGGATACGGTTGGTATGTGATGCTGCTATCACAAAAACTGCAGTGTACTCACCTGGTGGAAACTAATCCAGGGGCTGTCTATAGTCCTCTTACACTCAAGCTCAAACTCGATTCGTTTGGAATTCCTGATACTGAGTACACTATAAATATCACCATCTTATTGGTGCTTCTGTTTACTAACAATGCGTTCGCAGTCTTCCACTCAACGTACAGAACGCCTTTCACGCCGTAGCAATTCACGAGAATCGCAAACTTTTCGGTGTCACGTTATTCGAACCAAATCATACGACCAACTTGAAGGAGGTATGTTCTTGACCGGGACAAAAACTTATGAACGTTTCATATATTATTGCTAGATATGGTTTCCTGGATCTCACTCTGATGTTGGAGGCGGGGGGGATGCGATCACAGATTTACCCGACGTAAGTTTGTTGTGGATGATTGTAAGTTTACCAATGCTTGCGACCTAAACCCTCTGCTAATCGCCACTTAAGGAGGAAATGCAAGTTATTGCACCACTTCCCAAATACGATATGATATATCCGCGAGCGACTAGGCTTAGTTCATTCATACCGACCAATGAGTGTAGTGAAGATGCGTTGGTTATGCATGGGCTCATGCACCAAGATCCAGCACCACGGCCACCTCTAGGATCGAGATACAGGAAAGCTATCAAGTACGACATTCACGAGTCAGTTTACTACCTGCAGGGCGCCGCTCGGCATAATACGCAAATGAAGAAAGCGATAGATGAGTTTGGCTGGGTCAACCCGGTCTCAAGAAGTCGCATTGTATTCTGCAGTGCGTTCGAAAGAATGAAGCAAGCGCATATGACGGTATTTATCTCGGGGTGCCGTTCTGCCTTCCGGCTAACTTTGTGAATATACTATTAGGCTCTTATGACGCTGAAAGTACAAACAGTGCAACGTCAGATTGAAGATGTTCAATCTAGAAGAGAATCCATCCACTGCCGTTTGCCAAGTGTCTCAGTGAGGGAAGTATTGTCGCCCTCAGCAAATCGCTCTGGATCAGCTTCTCCGGCCTTGCGGGTCCCTAGTAGCGATACAATACTTCAAATCACTCGGGAGCAATCGCTTTCACAAGAGACGGACGCTTCCGAAGAGGTAGTTCGGGGTGGCAGAGAAAACATTGACATTATGGTTTTTTGCGATGGCGAGGGCGACGACGGTAGAGCCGAGCGAGGTAAGTCAACAAATGTAACATTGTCCCAAACTGACTTGGTTATATGCTCGTTCAAAGCAACGCCAACAAATGTCTGGAGACTTTGTGAGCTATCATCCATAACAAACCTTTCAGTCTTACAACTTATCGATTGTATTTTTGGATTGTAGACCAGCTGATTCTATCGAAAGATCGGCCGTGCCGAACGCGAACCTTGAATGGAGAGCTTAGTTCAACACCGAAAAGGCTGTGTTTGTATATGCCAGGTCTGCTTACATTGTCGAAGGCAAATAATTGGGAGAAAGACGTTGTTGAACCACACGATATCTGTGCGTGAACTTGCACCACAGTTACACCTGAAGCTCATTGATCTCTGAGCTACCAGTGGTTGACCGCGCATACATGCGCCTTGCAGCGGATTACCAGCCAGGCGATAGGATATAGTAAGTCGTCACTCCCCTTATATCACAATTATACCAATCAAACCAATATTCCTCAGTCTTTTTGGACTCTCTTCTGGAGCGGCTGTGGTACGCAAGCTAGCGTTTGTTTTGGCGAGTACAATTGTTTTATTTTGTGCCGTGCGAGTGTCGAATTCGCCCTCGGAACAGAATCGACTGGGAGTCCAAAGGCGAATATCTCATGCAGCTTTTCAGCGTGTGGGTGGCGATCTTTCGAAGCTAGTAGGAAAAGATCCTGTTTCTGTGAGGTCTGTCCCTGTCAAACTACCGGCACACCGATCAAACAATAATAACTCCATCTTGACCACACTAACTGGCCACCAGGTGTATTGGAGCATGGGACACGAATCGCTCGGTACGTAAAGCTTTTACTACGTGTTTGATACAGTCGTGATCGAAAATCCTAGTGCTTATCCAAGGATAGTATACTATCAATGGCAGAAACACTGTAAGGGGATTGAGTCGACCACGGTAGGCCGGACTTTGACTAACACCAGAACTCTAATCTAGGTGCCCAACGAACGTGGAGCATATATATCATGCTCTCGCAATACACGAGAACCACCGGAATAGGATACCTATTCCTTTCAAACAAAACAAAATATCGAATCTCAAAGAGGTGGGCGATTTTCACCGGATCCACGCTCCTTCACATATCGGCCTGGCCATTTTGACAGGTTTGGTTTCCTGGGTCCACTCGTGATGTAGGCGGTGGCAGAGAAAACAACGAGCTTTGGAAGATCAGTTTGCTCTGGATGATTGTAGGTCTGAATATCTCTGTCAAAATTTACAGATTTTCTAACTACCATGTTCTTGGGTAAAATAGAATGAACTACGGAGGTTGACAGATATACCCCATGACGATGCCACATTTCCGTCTCTTCAAGGCCTAACTCTCGAGCCCCAAGATGCTTTCCGCAGCTCCCCGCTCTACAAGCAGTTGTTTGATCACCTAGAGCTGAGGCGACGACCCGCCAAAGCGACAATACATGCCATAGTGCACACCCACCTCCGTGTTCCAACTACTGATCAGCCAAAGATGCAGGAAGCGGAGCATACACATTTAGCGTATGATATTCCACCATCGGGCGAAGCAAGCGAAGAGACTAAAAAACCTGGTCACCCTCTACAAGAGCCTCGAGTATGGGCGCGGTTATTTACTTCATCTAGGCTACTTAGGGAATTTTAAAGTATTGTGTAAATGATGCTTTTGAGATGTGCCTATGTGAACAAGGCCGATATTGAACATAATATCAGTCGGATATCGCTGCTGATTTGGTTAACGTAGGCAGACGGTGGCAAACGCAAAGACACTGACATAGAGGCCTAGAGCTATAGCTAAAGTTATGGTTCGTCGTGGACGTGTGTCCCATCGTTTGCTTCAATTTTTCTTGAATTGTAAAACCGTACCGGACTCTGTACTACTGGATACGGCCGGAAAGAGTTGCAACGGCGCTTGTTTCATATGTAATCCGGCAACTTGCCCCGTCTATTTCTCTTTAACGACGAGGCATATAGATATAATTCAACATGGTTCTGCGGTCAGATGAACAAGATCTACCAAACGAAGTGTATTTTATTTAGCTAGTATCCATAGATAAAATTTTAAATTTCCCCCATGCACTGACGCCAACTCTTGCACTGTATGCCTAGTCTAAAGTAATAGGGGTTTTTTATGCTGAATGAGAAAGCCCGCCCTCGTTTCTTACATGACTGGCAAATCTAGGGGAAAGATTGATTTATGTAGAACTTCTGAGAGCAAAACGGCGTTGCAACACTTTCCGTACCCAGTAGTACTAGATAAGCCACACGATCACGTGGGGTAGAGCTGTATGCGCTCCCAGCGAGTTCCAGGGCCGCCGAAATGATCTAATGCGTCATGGCTGTCGGCCGTTGGGACGTTGAATGTTTACGCCGATCCGAGTGCCTGGATGTTTGCGGAGCCGCCGGCTTGGTGTAATCACAAGCAAGGCACGGTCACGTGGCATTCATTTCTACCCTTTTTGGAACGATATTCCTGCTCGCGTCGATACTTCCCTACTGCTTGCTGCGCACTCAGCCCCGCCTCGTGTATAGTGTTTACGACCTCGGTTCAAACATGCTCCACACGCGTCCTTGTAGCTCTCAGTGCTGCGGAGTTGTATATTTCGAGAAAAATTAACCGCTCGGTGAAAACCTTCCGCCAGGCTCAAATGAGTTCTGGCTAACCGTCCGAGACGCGGCTTGAGGGGTTTGATACATCAGTCAATGGGCTCGCTTGTTCGACTTGGCCGTTTTGCGTAAGGTATGGCTCATATGCAAGGATTGCGCCACAGAGCTCCTACTTGGCCGGGTTCACGCCGATCTGAGGTGAGATACGCGCGATTTATCCCCCGACCGTGTACACGGGTCAGGATTATCCATGTGACTCTCTGAGTTAAGTAACTCTTACGCTAATAGGAGCCAAATAATAGCATCAGAGCCGGCCAGGACGCTCCGGCTGATCCTCAACCCAACTCAGGCTAATATTTACATTGACAAAACTTAGATTCATGCTGCCAGTAGCCAAGATAGTACTGAAACTAGCAGTGATATTTAACAAAAATAAACTCGCTAAGGCAGAGCTAGATAGATAGACATCAATCACCGTCGTCCTTTGGATCTACTGTGATACGAATCCCATCTCGTGCACCATTTGGCCTTGTACCGTGCCACGTCAAACGGTTCCGTGAGTTCTCCGTAGTGCAGGTTCTCCAACAGTTCACCAGTAACCTCATGCCTATGGTGAAAATTCCTCAAAACTAGCAGCATCATATACGGTTAGCATAGCACTCACACATTCCGCAAGTGTTGAGTTATCGCTGCCATGCAATCGTATGTCGTTGAAGGCCAGCCAACCAGACACAGCTTGCATTCCACCATGCGACCATCTCCTTCGTCATTGTTCTCAACGTGCTCAGAGCGCATAAGCCGCTCTTTTCCGGAGCCTGCACCCGGTCGTAACTCGTGCGCGTTGGTAAAAACGATCTTGTATTTGGTCATTTGTTTGGGTCGGCGCCTAGTCTCGTTTTCCCACTTCTCGTTCATTTCCATATAGTGCTTGATCTTTCCGAGCGTTAATGATCGGCAGAAAGGGTAAGAGGAATATACGTACCATTCCTTCCCAATTCATTGGCCACTCCATGTGGCAGCTAAGGCAAGTAAACTCAGCTCCCATCCTCTCAAGCTCTATGTATGCGACGTCCGGCCTGTTGTTGTCGGCAAGCAGCGCCTTAGCAACCTTTTCTGCTTCAGTGTGCCTTGTAAACTTTGACAGGTCGGTTGGTTTTAGAGGTATAATACTAGCGACTCTGAAATCCTCCGATGAAAAAAGCAGGTACGGATAGTATAGTGGCTCCAAGGAAGAGTCTCCAAATCCGCTCCAAGGGTGGCTCCAGTTTTTTTCAGCGGGAACCTTGAATATCGTGTCTGCCCGAAGCAAAAACCGGGTGCTCGCAGGGAGCTATGCCGTTATGTCGGTCTCCCCGCAGACCTGCGCATAGTTAGAACAAGCATATTTAGAGTCATTACAGCACTTGCCTCAACCCGGACTTCAGGCCTAAGTTTACATTCGAGCTTCAAGTTGTCAATCAACTGCTCCTCAGTGTCGGTTCGCCACGCAGCAAGTCTATGCTTCAACTCGGGAACGCGCTCGTTGAATTTTTCGTGAATGGTATAACCCGATATGTCGTCCTCGTAGAGGTCTCGAATCAGGTCCCATCTGAGTAGAGT
>WSTH01001466.1:0-12366 GCA_019616345.1 Ceratobasidium sp. 395
AAGGCGCGAAACCCAAAAGAATAAAGTGAAAATAGATGAGAGAAACAGCTGTTTCATCCACTCTACAGGTCTTCCAAAGCAGCAAATACTCTTTGTTGCACAACTTACCTTATGCCTTCCGGCCCCAAATTCGCTTCGCATATACTTCAAGCAAAACTCGCACATCCACAACCTTCCCTCGGGAATTTGCGAAAACTCCTCCGGAAACGGCGCATCGTACCAAGTATCAATCTCGAAGTGTCCAAATCTGATTGTCTTGATGCGCAGCCCTCCTTCGTTGGCTCCTGCACCTCGACTGGCGCCACCGGGGGCGAGTCCACCAGGCGTAGATATGGTAGGTGTACTAGGTGGGGGAGAGCCCGTACGGAGGTGTGCGAGCGAAGGAGCAGAACGAAGGGATCGGGTGGGAGGAGGGACGTATCCTGGGAGCTGGTATGTCGAGGAAGATCCAGTAACTCGAGGTGTAGTAGGCACGACGTTCGAAAAATAATTAAATGGTTGAGCAACTACGGCCTTCTTGTTCGTTCGTGCCTAATCCGTAATGTTTTTTTTTATAAGCGATTAGGAACACACAAGAAACTAGGTCCAACTAACCTCAGCACTTGTTCGACTCGCCTCGAACCGATCCTTGTCATCCTTTCCAATAACCGTTTTAGTTATATCGCCCTGTTTGTTGTCCAAAACTCCACCAAATGCATCATTGCCCTCAGAATCACCTTCATCCTTGGTCCCCACCCCAACTTTGGTTCCCGAACCTTCCGCGTCAGATTTAGACGTGACGCGGATCCGTACTTTGAGCGGGCGAGAGGTAGGAGGCGCTTGAGTCGTGTTGCGCTTGAACCGGAGCGTGGTGGCAGACGTACGGTGCGCCTGAGGTGAAGATGTATGAACAGTTGGTGAAGAGGGTGGCGCTACCGGTGGAGATGAAAATATCACTTGTTGTTCGGTGGATTGAGGACCGGGCGTAGATGAAGGTCTGGGCGAAGGCGGTCCATTTAGATCGGGTGCGGGCGCCGACACGGGAGAGTGCACGTCCGTCTCTGGCGTGAGGACAGGGAACGGTACCCCGCGAGATTTGGCAACTTTTCCCTTTCCTTTGCCAGTCCCATTAACCACTACTGGTGGATCATCTGGTTCGACAGCTGGTGACTGAGATTTCGCAGACTCCGTCGTCGTAGCGGCAGTAGATTTGCGGCGCGGCTTGGAAGGCTTGACGGGCTTGGTAGCGGCCACAGGCAATTTGGATGTTGAAGGGGATGAAGGAAGGCAGAGAGGACAGGCCCAAGGTCCTCGTGGTGCATGACGAAGTGGAGGGGTAAGACAGTCGAAATGCCATCCACGATCACACTTGTCGCAAAACATTATTTTGGACTGGAGAAACAGATCAACAAAACATCTGATGAGAGACGAACGCAACTCACATCGTCACCTTTCTCCTTGCAGACCTCGCACGTCTTGCATTCCTGACATTGCCAGTCATAAGACCGAATTACACCTGCAAGATCGGGTATCTCGAGACAAGTTGGGTGGCCGCTGCGGCCGCACATGATACAGGAGGCCATGGGCTCCGGAACGCCGTACTTGTTCTGTTGATCGTCGCCCTGACAGAAAGAACAAGTAGGCTCACGAACAGGTTTTTTAGTTCGCTCTTTCTTGCGCGGGCGCTTTGGTACGCTGGGCTTTAGATGCACAAGCGAAAGCGGGGGCGTGGGAGGGAGTTGATTAGCCTGCAGCTGTTGTTCCTCGAGCGAGGGAGGTGGAGGGATGTCGCCAAACGTAGAAAACGAAGGATATTGGTGCTCGAGAAAATCAGGAGGCTGCTGCAGAGAGAACGAGTGAGGGGGGGCTTCAAGAGGGGAGAACTGCTGTTGCCGTTGCGGGTGGCAGTGGTCAGGAAGTGAGTGGCAAGAACCAAACACGAAGGTCCTGCTTACCGCATAGGGATTTGGAGGGTGCTCATCGGCGTGGAGGGCGTCTCCGTTGGGCGGAACGCCGTCGGGGCCGTAGAGCAACGCAGGGTCGATTGGGATATTATCAGTGATAGGGATATGTACGCCGTTGCCGTCAACACAGTGCGTGTCGGCAACCGCGTATTCAGAGTACAGAGGAGAATGCGCTGCTGGAAGCGGCAGCGACATTGCTCATCGATTGAGCTCGCTGTCGACACCAGCCCCTCCGTCGTTCGTTAGTCACGCCGCAACATGCGCACACATGCTCAAACACGCTTCAGCACAGCCACGACCAACCACTTCCGCCGCTCTCCCATAGTTTCGCCCTCCCGCACCTCTGCCCATTCGCGCTGTACTTTTGTTGCACCAGCGCTCACCTCGTATATCTCTCCCAATTGAAACCCCAGTTTACGAGCCCGAGAAACGAATCCCGATAGGACGGCCCTGCCCGTATGCAACCCTGCAACTATATGCACCCGTCCTGCCTGTCCTAGCACAAGCACTCGATCTACATCGCATCTGGATCAGTTAAATCAGAATATGTGCGTGTTTAATTGACACACCTAGTGTCTGGCAGAGCGCTTCGTGCAGCTCTTCTTTCCATAACACGTCTGCCGCCATCACCACATCAAACCTCTTCCCGCCAAGCTCCTCCAACGCGTCTGCGCCACCCCAACAATGTCCCCGTACCTCAATTTGCGCCCTACTATCTCCACGGTTTGATTCTACGTTCTCCTCCAGCTGCTTCAATATTCCAGGATCAGGATAGTCGCTCAGAACCACAGACAGAGGTTTGGCATTGCCGCCAAACGTGACCATGATCCCAGGCAAGCCCCCTGCAGCGCCAAGCTCCAGTACGCGTTTTCCATCGAGGTCAGGAGGAAGATGATCTGCAAGGTACCGCGACGCTTGCCAAACCCCATCAGCTTGTAGACCCCAGTTCTCCGAACACGTTTCTGGCGTGCGAATTACGATGGTCTTTTGCCCCGCCCGCTCTACCATCCACAGTTCAGACGAGTTTTCCAAACGCGTAAAATGAAAGTGCATTACCGTGGACATAAGCCCCACCGGTTGTGGCTAGCGTTACAGGCAATTCGTCATACAGCGTCTCGAGAGCGCTAGTGAAGATCTCGTAAGTATCGATGTCTGTTTCCGGCATCTTAAATTGCTGGTGGTGGTCAAGATGGAGCAGGAATTCAACCTTTGGTCACGTGTAGACGCATGTACGCACCTATATCGGCGGATGAGATAAAGGTTCTGGAGGTTAGACTTGCCGCCGATTGGCATAGAATTCGATGCCAGTGAGAGCTTGAAGCGATACGGCTGTGCAGGCCCGGAAAAACATAGGGCAAGTCTCGAACAAATTGGGGTGTATGCTGAGGTACCGGCAGTCACCGTATCGGGTGCGTGTGGTAGTATTAGCCCAATCGGCGAACATGCTAACGTATCCATTTCATTGAATTTGGCTGAATTTGATGTAGACATGTTGTTTTCATTCATCTATCTCAAATTAATATTAAACTCGGTCGATCAAAGGTAGTCCTAACCTGGACTACGACTAGGTGGCGGGCAAAAGCAGTGGTGTACTAGTTTGTGCAGAGTTAGCAAACATGGCGTGTATAGCTGATATTGAAACTAAGTTTGGGACACCAAACTGCTTGGTCGTAAAAGCATCAAATGAAAACGCCGCATTTATGCTTCATCATGCCCTAAACTATAATTATATCAAGCTCTACCTCAGCATCCCATGAGCTGAGGTTGTCCACACAACGCTATCGCCGCTGAACCTCTCCCTGCCCGCCAACTTAGGTACTAACCAAATCCAGATCAACAAACACTCACGGCTCAGCTATCACTTATCGCTGAATATTCCGCCAGTGCTCTTTGGTCAGGCAATGGCAAAGCATGAACGAGTGTCCCGCGGAGTATCTGAATAAACTAGAGTTGTCGGATTGTGTGGAGACAGGCACAGCCACCAGTGAAGTGGCTAAATAGAACGAAGTGGCTAGTACAAGTTGAGCGATCTTGGAAGTTGGATGAAACAGTCTCTTTGATTGAGAAACTCATAATGGCTGCATTTTTGGATAAACTTGAGCACATCCTATGCTCTACGGACAGCTCATAATAGTTTTACGAACGCTCGATGAGAGGCTAGGTGTAGGGACTCCTTCGCTTAGAATTGCCGCTTGGGAAATAGTTTGAAGGAACAACAAAGCTGCTCACGCAACCTTACTTCTGCTCACCTCAGGAGACTATGGTAGCTTAACCACGGGATAAATGCCATACTCTGAATTACCGTGCCTAACCGGGAAGTGACATGGATTTCAAATTTAGTGACGTCAGAGTCGTCAGCGCCTTCAAACGGGTAATTTTTTGTACTTATCTTGTAGAGCATCCTTGAATTACATATCGACGAAAATTTTGAGCAATTTGGTCCAGTGAACAACGAGATATGCTGTAAATACGTTACAGCTGGCATGAGGCTGTTTGACCAGGAAGTGGCACACGTGACTTACACGCGCTCTACTCCTCCGATTTTCTGAAATGTCAACCAAGTAAGTAATATTTGTATGCGTGAAACTATATACACATGATAGCATTGCCCAGACACCCAAGATCTAAAGCTGAAACCGAAAAAGCGATTGCTTTGGCCATGGAGGATGTCCAAAGTGGCGGTTTCAGCTACCAAGACGCATCCGACTGGCGCGGCGTCCCACCAAAGACAATCTGGAACCGCCTACATGGCCACCAGGATCGACAGATAGCGCACGAGGCACAGTAAGCACTTAATGGCGATGAAGAACAAGAGATCGTGGGATGGTGCCTCCGGAATGACCGTCGCTTTCTGTCAGTTCGGATTTCACATATAGCTGGGCGCGCAGAAGCAATCTGGAACAACAAACATGGCACCACAGATGAGAAGCTGGGCGAGCATTGGGTGCGGGGTTTTTTAGATCGGCATCCTGAGCTGAAAGTGGTGACGGGCAAGCGGATTGCGGAACAACGTGTTATGGCCAAGAACCCTGAATATATCCTAGAATATTACAACATAGTGAGCTGGAATTGATGCAATACACAGAAGACTTAACCTGCATGTAGCTTGGCAAAACCCGAAAAGATTTCTCCATTCCTACTCGGCGTGTGTTCAATATGGATGAGAAGGGGTACCTTCTCGGAGTTAGTAGTCTGGAGAAGGTTGTCATAATGACCCGGGATCATCGAGATGGATATGCGGGGGGCTCAAAAGAGTGTAAAAACATGCTTTTATCAATCAGACTCTGTTTTGCTGACCAATTTAACCTAGCTGGTAATCGCGAGACCATCACAACAGCCGACACAATCTGTGCGAAAGGCTATGCACTGCCACCAATGGTCATTATGAAGGGGAAAAATGTACAACGGAGTTGGATGGAAGGTAGCCCCTTACCTGTTGACACACTGTGGGCCTGTTCACCGAATGGGTGGACGGATAATGAGCTTGGGCATAAGTACATTGCATGGTTTGACGAGCAAACTGCCCACGAATCGTGAGTATGTTTAAGATTTCAGTCTACGACACTCATTTGGATGCTACATGTAGACCCAATGGCGAACATCGGCTGCTGATATTGGATGGACACGGCTCACACCTTACATACGGCTTCCTAAGCTATGCCGACGATGCTAACATCATTGTCCTTGGGCTTCCAAGTCACACCACTGACTTCCTTCAGCCCTTAGACCGAGTCATTTTTCGCTCACTACAACGTAACTATGGTCGGGGTGTGGCTGAATATGCTCGGAAGAACATTAGGGTAACTAAAAAGACCTTTGCACCGTGAGTGGGCGATAATTTGTTACTTCGTAAAAACTCACCAATTTTGGCCTCTAGAATTCTCCAGAAGGCTCGAGAGAAGGCCTACACCAAAGAACAGATCCTATCTGCCTTTGAGGCAACAGGAATCGAGCCTTTTGACCCCTACCGAACCCCTGTCATGAAGGGGTATCAGGCAACGCTAGCTGCACAAAAAGCACTCACCGAATCCGAGTCTACCTCACAGTCTGACCCTCTATCGAGCGCGCAGAGTCGTCGCATAGCCACCATCGCCAGCTCAAAGGCCATTTTTGATGATCCAGACGCGTCGGTTGAGGAGCTGAGACATGCATTAGGGGGGATGTTGAGCATAGTTGATGGTTCAGAAGCTCGAGCCTTCATGGCCGAGAAAGCTTTGGAGGAGTATCAAGAGCAGGAGAAAGCGAAGAAGACTGAGAAACGAAGGGGTGGTATGGTCGGTCGAGCGCGAGTTTACACGCAGGCTGAAGCACTTGAGGAGATACGACAGAAGGAAGAATCACGTGCCCGCAGCACAGCCGCGAGAGGGCGAGGTCGAGGAAGAGGGCGAGGTCGAGGTCGAGGAAAGGGGAAAACGGCCGATACGAGCGCTAGACAGCATCGTAGCACTCCTCCAGGGGATCTAAGCGAATTAGATGAGTATAAGACAACTGTTTCTAAAGTTTCTGGCTCGGATTCTAGCTCTGAGTCTAAAAGTTCTCAATAATTTGTATTTTTTCGCTCAGTTTTGAAAATTATTGGTACTCGAATCGCTTCCTTACACAATCATGCACATGTACCATGACTTTGAAGCATATTAATACAGTAGATTTTGGAGTAAAGGCGGCCATGCCACTTCCCGGTCACGTGCCACTTCCCGGTCAAGCACGGTATAGGGTAAGTTTTCGGTTAAAGTTGGTAACGGAGTTTCAGTTTAAAGTTTTTGCTGGCTTGTGTTGTTTGTACGGCGAGGGGTGCTTTCGACCTATCGCGAGCGACAGAAGTAGTATCAACAATCCGCAGCAGCGGCGCGAGTCATGTCTGAGCTGCACCACATGATTCCTACTAATTTTTAACTTGACAATAGCCCTGAGGTCACTACTAAGTGCACGAGTCATGTGAGTGAATCTCCTGCTGCGCGTGCACTCTCGGCTAACCTGTGTGAGTTCAACGTCAAGATCGCCGCTCTTTACGTATCAGCTGCAATAGACAGCTACAATTTAGGATGAAACTGAAAACAAAGACGTATTACTGACGACTAATAAGCAATTCGGCTCAAAGATATACATTTTCGAATTCTGCTTGCATTTCCTATTCCTGTAGATCCGGAATGCGATAAGAGAATCATGGCTTTAATCTGATCGGCTGCCTACCGGCGGAGTGCTAAAGGTAAGTTAGTTTAAACGTGATATCAACATGCAGCAGTGACTCGCGAACGCGTAACGCCAGTCATGAGCTCACCGAGACATAAGAAGTGTAGTTCTCGAAATGAACTGGCGTCGAAGCGGTGCGTAGGTATCACGCGCTTGTACCGGGTGGAACCAGTACCCTTGCACATCCCGATGCCAGTTCAACCTCAACTGTATGCGTGTTGTTTCAGATTTATCGGACGGGCTTTTGGGGTTCTACCCCTTATGCATGTCGTTAGCGCCCAACCAAACACGTCAACGCATTGCCCAGATTTTGAACGCAAGGCTGGACGAAATGGTCGGGATGGCGGCTCTTCCGGGCAGCATGGCCATTCCCGGGCGCGTCTATCTTGTACCGATTGGCTGAATTGTGCTTACAGAATGGGCGCTTGCGTTACGATAGCGAGTGATTTGCAAAGTGACTCACCCAAAAGCGCCAATTATGGACTATTTTAGGAAAGCCTTGCAACTGCCTTGCAGTCCCAGTCAGTTCGGCGCCGAGCAACTGCGCTAGAACCCTGTCCGGCTATTTCCCGCCCGAGACAAAGGCTGTACACTAGTCACTATATAAGCTGGCGTTTGGAGCTTTGGCAAGCCAGCTGGTTTGTTCATGAGCCCTTCCGAAAAATCCTTCGTACCGAGCGACCCCGATTCTGAAGGATGGGACTCCGATACACCGCTCGTAAAGGAAAAATCAGAACCTCCAACAAAACCAACAAAACAGCCACTCGAGTTTCGTGAACGTCAGCTTGGTATTTGGACGCTTTATTTCCCGCTCACTAACTCTTGGAGAGAATATTTCCCCGCCCTGGAGTATCTATGGTCACTTGTTGAACTGATCAAGAGCTTGCCTATCATCTGGAGGTTCATTTTTGAGACACTGTCACTGGCTCCTGTTTTCTTTGCCGTATATTTTGCATCGTCGACATTAGCAGGCTTTGAGTCTGCCTTCCAACTATGGAATAACTCCCAAATCTTGAGCTTTGTGAGCGCCGAGCCTGATAGATTTACGACACTTCGGACTAATCATCATGGCTCTGCCTCAGGTTGAAGATGTTGCAAAGGGAGAGTCGGCGGATCGCGAACGCTTCAAGCGACTCGTGGCCTCATACCTTGTCGCGTTTGTGGCCGGGTTTGTGCTCAGAAAGCTTGTGTATGTCATTGTAGACGAACTGCTTGAAAACGATGTTGACACATGACGAGCAGAAGCTACAGCAACCCTATCCTACAGCAGCGGGTGGCTTTACACTTCAAGCAGCGCCTTTTAGCTGGTAAGCCAAAATATTTCTCAATTAACCAATCATCTTCTTACTGTGTACATAGTCCGGTCTCGGTTCGACATGACAATGTCAGAAAATCCCGATATTAAGTCGAAAGTATTGCGGGTTAGCGGCTATTACGGCAGCGCTTGGACCATTTTGGAGGGTATTGTGGAGTTGATTGGGATTGCTGCTGAGATCGGCGGACAGGTGTCCGTGATAACCCAAGTTGTGAAGGCTCACGAGCATGCCGGGTTATTCGCGTTGCTCATTATTGCGCGACCATTGGCAGTGCAGCTGCTCCGTACCTCTTGGGCTGGTTGTACGTATACATTTGAGTTGGGTCTTGTTTAAGAAGCCATACTGACCCGTACTCTAGCTTACTATTGCATGATAACCGACTTACGATGGCTACGTATGGACGCGCTATTTGACTTGGGTACGGACGCCGATTACAAAAAGGAGGTAATTGCCGACAATCTCGAGGGGTATATTAACTCGCGTACGTTATTGCTTCTACTATAGTTATTGCTACTTGCTCAACACCCAATCCTACAGAATATGATAAAGACCTGAAGGATCTAGGGGACACTCCTACCCAAGATCCATACGAACAGTTATCAAACCGTGCCTTCTTTGAGTATGGTGATTTTGATGCCTTCATTGACTCGCTTCCCCTCGTGAGTGTTGTATTTTTCTGTCGGCGATCATGACTTATGCGCATGGACTGGTGTTCATAGTTTGTATATGCGTGGAGTAGCCTTCAGTCTGGCAGCCAGGGCAATTTGTCCTCTCTCGTATTGATGCAACAGGCAGCTAGGTCGTTGCAAAGTACGTTATGGAGAGTCATGTACAGCGGTAGGAATATGTCCAGCCTATTCAGAAACACCCTTGCCCTCTACGACGTACTGGAGCTCAAATCGGCCATGGTCGACGGAACTGTTATGTACCCAGAAGAGAAGTATAAAGACCTAAAGGGAGCGTCTATAGAGTTCAAGTAAGTTTAAAGCCTTTAATCGTGGCTTCTGACTTGAATATGTATCATCTTACAGGTCGGTCAACTTCCAGTATCCTATGACAGATAAAATGGTATTGAAGGACATGTCTTTCTCCATCGAATCGGGCCAACTGTGCGTTATTGTTGGCGAAAATGGTTCGTAACATTTCGAGATACAGACAGGATTACTAACGGAATAAAAAGGGTGCGGCAAAAGCACGACCATCAATATGATCAATCGCATGTACGATTGTGCATCTGGCGAGGTATTGATAGACGGACGACCAATTGGCGACTATGTAATGTCGAGTTTCAGAGCGGCGACGAGTATAATGTATCAAGACTATCACCATTTGCCTTTGACCGTCAGTGCCCATGATTGTTGTTTTTACATTCGCTTACTTGAGTTGCCTTAGATCCGGGAAAATATCCTGTTAGGACGGCCTGATTGCGGAAATCCAACCGAAGCGATTGAGGAAGCAGCCAAGTTAGGCGGTGCATATGACTTTGTGCAGAAACTTCCGCTGAAGTTTGATACGAACCTAAAGCCCAATAATGGCGGATACTCCAACGACTCATACGGGGATGAGGATGACGACGAGACCATTTACCAGAAGTTTATTGAGAGTCAGAAAGACACTAAGCTCAGCGGGGGTGAATGGCAACGACTGGCAGTAAGTCACTCATACTCGGATCGTTCAAGTAGAGACTAAAATGTGATTTGAAGTTGTCCAAGACATTTATGAAGAACTCGAGCAAAGTGAGGCTGCTTTGCTATGACGAGCCTAGTGCGAGCCTTGATCCTAAAGCCGAATACGGTGAGTCGACTATATGCTGTCAAAGGGTTCAACCGTGCTTATGTTCTGCTTTCAGAAATGTTTGAACGACTACGCAACCTGCGAGGAGACAAGACTATGATATTTGTGACACAGTGAGCCGCTAAAAACTACCCATTTAGCATGATCCTGAGCATTGGAATCAGCCGATTCGGACACCTTACCAAGTATGCGGACATAAGTAAGTGCCACCTGTACTGTGTTGCTCCTATGCACTTATCACACATGACTAGTTCTCTACGTTAAAGAGGGATCAATCGTAGAAAAAGGTACACACAAAGAGCTCCTGGCGATGGATGGTGAATACGCAAAGATGTACAAGATCCAGTCTCAAGCATTCGTAGACGTAAGTTGATCGATCTAACTTCCTGCATCCTCTGGGCTGATACCTAGCATCCAGTGATTCAGTGAACTGAATATAAGTGAGAAGGACATTTATTTATATACAATAGATCATTTGGGTGGCGTTTGGGTGGCGCTTGTGATTTACCAACAATGTTATATAACACCGGCGCTTCTGGACCCTCTTGTTACCGACCAGCTCTGGTGGTTTTGCCGGCCGTCCGCGTCAGTGTCCGCGTCAGCGCAACGGCTACGCAGCATCAACTCGGCCTCGCAGAGAGTTAGATAAAACTATATAAGCTGCTGGGGTTGCATCTTCTATCAGTGTACACACGCACACGATCAGTACTTGGATACGGCTAGTCTGCTACACCCATCGCTCGCCTCTGCCAGTTCTAGTACCATATCTCGCTCATCTCCAGGCCTAAGGTTTGTGCAGTATCTGCTTTGAACCCCGTACCTTGAACCTTGCGCTATCTCCAGCTCATCATGGTTGTTGGTCGCCTTACCCATTATGCGGTTGATCTCGTTCTGGTCTCGACAGTTCTGGCTGGCGTCAAGAAATCTACTGGCTATACGTGAGCATCTTGCTACATTCGGAACATGGGCAGCAGATAACACCTAGCCACCTGATATAGACCACAAACTACGCTCATTACCGACCCTACCCTCAAAACCATAGCAGACACATTCCTTGGGGCAGGAGAAACGGTCTTCAATGTCGTTCAGGGAAATGCAGTCACGAGCGCCTACTTTAAACGAGAGGGTCGATAGTCGGGTCCGTGTACTGCTTTGATGAAGCTCGTGCGAGTAGGGAGATAGGGCGTGCAAGATTAGCGTAGCTAATGCATATATCCTCATGGTAGACGACCGTTTATGAGTACCACGTTTGTGGGCATATGTTCGACGGGAAGTTTACCTGGCATTTTGGGGGAGACACAGCCTAGTGCTCATCAAATAACTTAGAACGGTCGCACCCCAGCAAATAACAGGCCAGACTCCTTTTCTACAATCCGGAAGATGACCACAGTCCTCTCGAGTACACTGTCTAGGTCTCGCACTACATTCTGCATGGTTAACGTTGAATGTCACTTCCTCAACTCCCAGAGATCAATCCAACCGATCGGCAACGCGTGTTTCGCCACCGCGGGACAGACTCTTCTAATGAGCAGCTGTCACTTCTCGGGGATCCCATCCTCACCGCAGTTATCACGGATTGGATTATCCAGAAACGACCAACTTGGTCTCCGGGAGAGGTATCAGTACGTTACTCCAAATAAGCGCCCATCTGTCGGCCGGACTTCTGGCGCGCTGTGTTTGGCTGATTGCCCTAAACCATATATATATAGGTAGTCCGGGCCGCTCTGGTCCGCGCACGGTCCGTCGCGGACTGGACGACCATGTACGAGCTACAGACCCACATCCAGACGGCAGCCAACACGACGAGTATGCTAGTGCAGCGCTCTCAGGGCGCACAGGTGGCAGTCTTCAAAGCTTACGTTGCTGCGGTGTACCTTCGGGGCGGGTTTCCAGCTGTGCATGAGTGGTTGAGTCAGGTGCTGAGTTCGACCGTAGATTTGTCCGAGTTTGATCGTCGTCAATCGACTAGGGTTGTGTAGCTTTGTAGTCTATGTATATTCGCTTATCATGCTTTCATTATTGAGTTCTTTCGGTTTTCCGTAAACTCGCCCGTTCGTTTCTACTCGCATAAATTCAGGCCAAACGCTGACGCGCGTGCATACGACAAGACAGGAGTAATCAAA
>WSTH01001467.1:0-12364 GCA_019616345.1 Ceratobasidium sp. 395
ACTTTTACGAATCACTGATCGAAGGTGGTGTCTATCTCAAGGCTGCGGGTTCGAGCCCCGCGTCGGGCTTCTTTTTGACCATGCACTAACTAGGTCTGATGGGCGCCGACAAAATTCCATGAATAGCACGCCGCCGCCGCCAGCTGGCCGAATATGATCGCGCTATGGACTTTTTTGTCTAGCTTCTTGTCCTTTTCTGTTCGGAGAAGGGAAGTTGAAAGAACTTTCGGTTCTATTCCGCCCAAGGCCCAATGATGTATCGAATATGTCACTTTAGTTGAACCGAAGTGGAGCGCATTTACGGGAAATTCTGTCGGACCTTTGTCGCTAACGTATGCTCATTGTAGATTATCAATAACCCAAACCAAAATAGTAAACAGCCTATAGAAAAATGAGACAAGATTGAAACATGGTCCACTTTCTAGTCTGAAACGCAAGGTAAGATAATGAAGAAAGACGACAACTTCCGCTCCGCATCTTGCACGGCAGACGCCCAACGCTCATTACACTGAGGCGATGGGGCGGGCGACATCCGGATAATGCTCGCGAATCATCTAGCAACAGAGTATTAGGGATTTTAATCACCCGACAAGGAAGATAGGGGAGCAATAAACAACAATTAGCCCTCGGTGGCTCGAACCGAATAGTATCTACTTGCCTCAAACAGCCCCGGCGAACGCTCTGCCAATACTTGAGGATCTTCACCCAAACCAACAAATCTAGAGACAAACATTCAGTATCAGTTCGGATATTAATCAACAAACACTCACATGGTTGACACGCCTGCCTCGATCGCAGAAGCAAGTGTTAGGGCTATAGTAATGTGTTAGTCTCGGTTATGGTTATACATCGGAGTTGACTTGGGTAATAGACGCACAGCACTGGAGACCAATTACGAACGCAAAGAGTAAGACAGGCGCCGTATATTGGCCGTCGGTATTATATGATGGGTGGGTCAAACGAAGGTATAGGTAAGCGAAGAGGCTGCACAGGAGACCAACAAGATAGGCGCCCCAAGTCATCGCTGGAATGAAAGCGCCGCGATCAGTTTGATCATTTGGGTGTACCTATTGGATATCACGCACCCATTCCCGTAAGCGAGTCATTGATAAGGGCGTCAATCCCACGATCCTTGAATAGACGCCAGGTATCTTTGGCAGCAGGGATGTAAGGTTTGCCGTAAAGCGCTACAGGAACCAGTTAGTTGATGGGCCCATAAGATATTCATTTGTGCGCTCACCAATTTCGATATATGCGTATCGATTGAAATATTCCACAAGGGACTCGATGCAGCCCACAAAACATGCGGCGCAGCATGCCAAAGCGGCTTCCACGGCTAAACAAAAATCGCCCATTAAACTCCGGAGAAACTCAAGCACGGAAAACTACTCACGACTTCCACTCTCAGCAGCATTCGCACGAATTGCATTCAAAACAATCCGCAGCAACTCCAGCAGCGTGACGATCAGCGAGCCGAAAGCGATGGAACCGAGGGAAAGGGTCGAGGCACGCGCAAACGCGGAAAGAGCGGGATTCTTGGGCTACCAAAATGGTAGGGAGTAAGTTCTAAATTTACGAAAGTGAAAGAAAAGTGTACCATCATTCCCATGTTGCTGGGTCCAAAGTAATACCAGCCACCGTAGGGTCCTCCAGCCATGGTTGCAAGGCAGACATTACCCACGACCTGGGATGTCCAGAGATAGGAGAAGAGTTCGAAAAAGATCAGGCCGCCTACGGTGCCCGAGGAACATGAGGTACCGTTTCCACAGGCTAGACCAACATACAGTTAGTACCGCAGGTACAGTAGGGCAGGCGGATAAACCACAGGAAGTGATAGATGGAAGTACACTCACTGCTACTATCCGGTGTCCACTTTGCATAAGTTGCGATTGCGGTAAACACAAACCAGCTGAATAGAGAAGAACAACAGAAGGGCACGTTTAGAGACGAAGATCCGAATCGAACGGGTTACGTTGCTTACACGCTCAGGGCAGCCTGCACAATCAATCCTGAAAACGCGACGATATATACGCTCTTGTGGTGCTTCGACACATCCATCACGACCTATCCGGCAAATAAACGTGGTTAGAACGTGAAGGTTATTAAGGTTCAGCGCTGGGTAGGTAGCCATGTTTGATCGGACTCCGATTGGGTCATGGAGATCGGGTCTGGCTTGTACACAATTTGGGTGAATCAGAGGGGATGGACGTACTTGGAGCATCAAGCTTGCTAGAGGAATGCGACTTCGCATACCGAAATAAGCGAGAATACCGAACACAGCTATGATTGTGAAGATGATGGCGCCAGAGTAATACTTAGTAACCCAGTAATAAACGGCGATAGCTATGATAAGGGGGAGTAGATTAGACTGTATTCAATAATTATTAGGGTTCGAACTAACCGATGTTGGCAGCTACACTCAAGGCCAGGGTGATTTGCAGGATAATCCTCGTGAAGGCTCGAACCAACATGAGGTAGATAGTTGAAAGTACAAGCGCGCAGGCTGTAACGAGCAAAAGCAGGTAGACCGTGTGGCTGTTTGATAATTTCGGTTGTATGGATCCAAGATTCGGTAGAAGAAACATAAAGAATAGGAGAACCATGGGTCAGAATTCAATCTGAACAGCTAGGAGTCTGGTACGTACGAGTTTAGAGTAACATTTGTTCCACTTCGCCCTGTCCCGCCTACACCTCCGCTAGACAGGGACCCATTCGAAACCCAGCTCTGTAACGCAATCCCAGATACCGCGGCGAAGCCAAGAAACTAATTGTATAGGATCAGCGTACTATTCACCCCTCTATTCCGTCTAAGAACATGATGATTCGACACTTACCTGGGCAATAAACAAGATCAAGAACGGTATATCATGCAACTTCTTTTTGGGTTTAAACCTCTCCCCATACTCGTCCGTCTTGGCCTTGTAGTCGCTGAACCCAACTACCGGAGGGTTGACCTGCGTGGCGTACGGTTGCGATGGGGGAGGATATTGTCCTCCAGCACCCTGCCACTGATTTGGCCCAGCATTCCACTGTCCGTTATTAGGCCCATATCCCTGCTGATTGTACCCATACCCCTGTTGAGGCGAGCCCTGCTGGTTCCAGGCCATGGACAATCCTCAAGCAATAGCAGAAGATTTTATGGTGTAGCTCGAATGTGGTCAAGAACAAAATCCAGTTCCGAGATTTGTGAAAATCGAGGATTTTAAACTCCCGATAGGGGTGACGTCAAATGCCGTTAGATTTATCACAAGCCCACGAGATATAGCCAAGCAAAACAAATCGAGCCGTAAATCCTACGTTAGAGAGCGTTTTGAGTCTGTAGCCCGCAATCGAGCCGCCAACGCTAGAGGGCCAAGCTGGATGGTGGTAGGGGAGACTAGCCGCAATACCAACATCCGATCCGGATACGCCTCGACAGGTCCAGGTCTGACGTCACGTGGTTGTGAGGCGATATTTGCACCGAAACCGGTTAGAACCCAGACACTTCTATTTTAAGCAACATGAGTCTAAAGACTCTTGGTTTGAGTCGTTTCCTTCGGGAGTTGGCGGAAGAGAAGATAATGAAATAAAAATTACGCCTTACTCTCTCTAGTATCTACCTTTCTAGTGACGAGAGTTAGAGAACGACTGATCGATCCATACGAAATGCGACGACCGGGCATATAACGCCATGCTTTGTTGTTGAATCCTGTGCAGTGACTCATATGTACCCTAGGCGTTGGAATGGTCTAATCTGCTCTGATAATGCATAGCCAGCGTTCGATCATACGACTAATACATGTACGCGGTAAGCGTGCAATCCATCAGTACTATAATATACTGGCTTCCTGGAATTTGATGAGCTTTTTGGCGCCATACCAAGTAGCATTTCAACCATCAGACCTCCCAGAAATTTCAACCGATTGCACTATATCGTTGGTGTGAAAGAGCTTCAGCTGACCTTAACTAATTATAGAGTTCGGTCTGAAACATATTCTACAGAGTGAATAGCCACTCTCTTCGAGTACGGGGCTCCCGGGCTCTTGCTCATGCCGTTGGGCGCTCAGCGTGAAGCCACAATTTTATGCATATACGATCGCAACGCCGAGGCTACAGATGACCTGATTGTTGCTGGCCAAGGTCGATCAGGGTTCTCCTCACGTGACCAACGGTCGGTCGCTAAGGTCCAGTAGGCATGGGCCTGGTTCTCTTGACCGCGTCCACCACCGTCAGCTTCGCCTCTCTCTTTTTCTCTCTTTTTCTTACTTTCTTTGCAGGCTCCTGGTAGAGTCTTGCTTTCCTCGTTATTTCTGAATTGCTTTCTCAATCCCAAGTCTTACCACTCTCGCTTTGTTCTACCCGCACCTGGTTACTTGCGACAAGCTGAGCAGTGCTCGCTGATTTTGTCTACTAGTCAATCCTTGTTCTTTCCTATCCTTCGCTCAACCCTTCTCTAACTCAAAAATGGGAGTATTCTTTTGGCACCAGTGGGCTCGTCTCGTTGCTCTTACTGCGGGAATTTGTAAGTCATCAAGCCTGATTAATACCTGTGCCCACAGTTAACACCTATATTCACAGACGGTGTGTGGGCCGGCTTCTGGGGCATTCTCTTCCGCAAGTTCTTCTGGGACTTTATTGGCGGTGTGCTTTTCGCACCTCCCAAGGGCGCGGCAAACCCCTTCTCAGGCGGTATGATGTATGTAGAACTCAATCGTTGCCACCCACCTCTTCCCGCTCATAATTCTCCATCTTTTTTAGCCCCGCCAAAAGCGCCGCCCCCTTCATTGCCATCATCGTCACTATACCCCTGGTCCAAATCGTTACAATCATTATGGCGCTTACCCTTGCGCTCCTCGAGGTGGGTCCTTACCTTTCTCTCACCTTCAGCCTCGTGGTCTTTTGTTTAATACCTTCCTATTTTGGACGTGGTGTCACTCATAAACTTATTTATATCACAGTGGCCGGTGCCGATTATGAAGAAATTGCCAATTTATCGAAGCTTTGCTTTCAGGATCGTCTGGCTGTTGCTGTTGGCGTTTGTTTCAGTGCTGTTCTATCAGGCAAGTAATGTGTTGCCTTGCATGGTCGTAATGAACTCACCTTTGTGGCGTCTTAACAGGGGACAAACGTCGCACTATACTCGCTCACAGCAGCCATAGGCTACATTCGCGCACAAATGAAGGGTGAATTAATGGAAGAAGCCAAAGAGAATCGGGGTAAGGAAGGAGCGAGAGCCTAGCCCTGGCTCGAGCTACAAACGAAAGGACGTTTATTCAGACAACTTCATGCGTCTTTGCCTTGGTTTGAAATTTGTTTTTGCTTTTCATCAGACTTTTTTTCTGATTCCCTCGACGCGAACCATGGGTTTTTGATTTTCAGTTTTATCCCTTGTTTCGCATACTTTCTCTCATTGTTTGTAATCTTCTGCTGAATGAACCAATCTACGAGGGGGCCCTGCTACATAATTGAACCGAGTGATTGTTTCCACCTTGGCTGCAGCGTTCAATCCAACCCGATATGTAATAGACGTCGTCGTCAACTGGCTCGGGCGCCGTGTCAGGTTCGGGGGCCTCGCATCAGCAAAACAAAATGAATCGCAGGGACACACTCGTCGCATCTCTCGCTCATCTTTCATCACAGCGAAACCCAATAGCATACGAAATATAACTATCAACAAATGTTGATCTCCACAGCCCTACATACACTTCATACAACAACACTAAAAGAAAACGGAAACAAGGGATAAGATTACGCAACTAGCGTCCACCATCACTACTCCCAGCAGTACTATCCGGAATCTCGGACTCTTGCGAGCTCACTACGGCCTGACCCCCGCCTCTGGTCGGCTTCTTACTATTGCCACCCGCCCGGCTCTCTCGTTTCCGTCGAGGCGACGGCGTACGCTCCCCGAGAACAGGTAACCGACTCTGACCGGGGATCAACTCGCGCGTCGTAAACGGAACAGCGGAATAGGGGTTGGTGCTGGGAAAGACTTGGGTCGAGAAAGTTAACGGAGGTGAAGTTTGGTATGGCGCTAATGATGAGGGCGATGTATACGCCACACCACCACCGCCACCACCACCGCTGCCACTACTCGAGCTCTGGTATCGTGTGGGCCGTTGGTCATGAGAAAGTGGAAACGGTAACATCTCTGGTTTCCTCGACTTGCGCTCTGTGGGTTCGTTACGTTCGTACCGTGCGCTACTGTCGTGTGTTCGTTCTTCGCGCGGGACGTAGGATCGTTCTGGGTAAGATGTGTGCCTGTCCTCGAGTGGGGCATAGCTGCTTCGTGTGTACCCTCCTCCGCCTCGTTCTCCGCTAATTTGGTACTCCCTCGTTGGACTGGATTCGTATCCTCGTTCGTAATTTCTTTCCCCGGACGCTTCGTACGGAGGAACCGGCCTCGCCGGCCACACTTGTTCATGAATAAACGGTTGAGGCGGAGGCAAATGTCTCGCGTCCATCGTACCCTGATGCGTCAGAGAAAGAGGCAAGTGTGTCGGCGAGCGTATCGGAGCAAACGTTGAGACATGCCCAGACGGAGGGGAAAGTAGTTGAGAAGATAGCGGGGGCAGCGTACGTCCTACCGAAGGAAGCTTGTGCGTACTGCGCGGTGAAGTCTGCGGCGAGAGTTGTCTTTGGTGATTGTTTGGAGAGACTAGGTGCGCGTCGCGGATGAGAGGAGAGCGGGTAGTGGTCGGAGGAGCAAACGGAGACCGTGCCCTAAGGTTCGGATGGTCTTCCAGCCGGGATGTCGGCGGGTGGTGAGAGTATACTCTTGGCTCTTTGAGTTCTCGAGGTAGATTAGGAGTCGAATGTTGGAACGGTTGGCTCGGAGAGGTAAAAGCCAACGACGCGGGAATGGACGGTGGAGAATGAGGAGGCAAGGCCTGTGGAAGCGGGTTTGGAGTGATTGTTTGAGTTGCGGGCGGAATTCGAGGTGGGGGCGGAGGCGGAATTGACGGCGGCGCAGGCGGACCAGGTGATGGAATTCGATGTTGCACTGGGGCAGGCAGATCCGCCAAGCTCTGAGCGGGGGATGGCCCATTACTCCCTACACCAACACGAGCCACAGAACCAGGCGCATCCAGTGTTGGCGGCGGCCTCTTCCTATGAGCTCGCTGCCGCCTCTCCGCGTCCGCCTCGCGCGTAGCAATATCGTCGTCCTCGGCTGTCGTGTCTCCTCCGCCCATACCCTCGGCGTCCGCACCTCCTGTGTTTTGTACATTGATGACGGCTTGTTGAGGTTCTCGAAGCGCTTCGTGTTCACGTTCACGTTCGTGCTCGTGCTCGTGCTCGTGCTCGTGCTCGTGTTCAGGTTCCTTATGATCGATTTCCATAATCTCTTCGTCGTCTTCGTCGTCTCTGATGGTGTTCTCCTCTCGTTCGCGAGCCTTGAGCTGAGATTTGGCTGCGGCGCCACGCACTACCGTTGGAGGTGCGATGTATAACCTCGGGCGGAGGACCTTCCACCTACACATCAACCCATCAGTACGGCACAGAAAGACAGAGCGGAAGAGAAGGAATAAGCTTGCCTCCCTCGAATAGCACCCTCCCCACGATCCGCACATGAATAACCTTTCTCGGCCATGAAAGCTGTGACACGGCGCCAGGGAATAGATCCAAGGACGTCGAATAGCGAGTCGATGAGTTGACGATCCTGGGGAGGTTTGTAAGAAATCGGGACGATAGTTATAGAGGGCGTGGACAGAAAACACAAGAAAAAAATACCTCTGTGGCAGACCACCGATTTGCTTGTTGGGGTTTGATGGGCGTTGCGCGAGAACGAGCGCCGCCGCTTCGGAGGGGACCGGTCTACGTACGAAACCTGCGTCAGGAAGACCGCAGAGAGAACATCTGAAAGAAATACCTCTTGCTCTTCGTCTGTGTCCACGGTTCGAGAGATACGAGGTCGTTTAGGTGGATGCTACATGATTATGAGTACGAAGATCATATACAAGTTGGGATGGACAGACCTGAGGCGCCGGCCCGCGACGTTTAGTTCCCGCTTTCCATGATTCGTTTGGTTGCACGTATGACTCCTATAAATTTTCAAGATTAATTCTATGATGATTTTAGGATTCGCTGTACTCACATCTTCAGAGTTGTCACCATCATCCATTTTCCGATTTGCTTCGACCAATCGTCGGGGTGGTCGTCCTCTCCTCTTCGGCGCTGGTTTTTCGACACCGTCCGGCTCAACGCTGGCAGCAGGCGTTTGATCTAACAGAAACAATGAGCTTGATAAACACAAAGGGTAAAATGCAACTCACTCTCTCGAACATCCAGCCTCCTTGGCCTCCCCACCTTTCTCTTCAATATTTCCAAGGTCCCCACCGCACTTACTTCATCCTCCTTGCCATTTGCGTTACTCGGCCCTAATGTTTTCCCCCTCCCCTTCTTCGGTAGTATATAATCAAACGGCTGGGTAGGCTCGTACGGTACACGAGGCTCCGTCAACTTGGCGGGGACATCGGCCCAATCATATCGCTGAGCCGCAAAGTACCCCTCGTTCTCGTCGTCTGCACCTGCAAAGCTCAGTGGGTGGGGCACGAATACAGCAACGGCTGGTATCGAATCGGATGCCGTCCGTCGGTGGGTAGCCATATCCTGGCTTTGTTATGGTTGAGTGTGGGTTGATGTCACTTTGATGACTAATCGCAGATCACAACAAAAATAAGATAAATATCATTTTATAGGGGTCATCGTTTGCTAGATTTGGACTTTCGTCCGGATTTACTGCTCGGTATTCTCTCCGACTTCTTGCCCCGTCTTTGTGCTAATGCTTTGGCGTGTGCGGCCCTCGCAGCTGCTTTCGTCTCATACCGGATCTTGGGCTTGCGAGCGGGAGACTTCGACTTTGATTTCGTGGTGTCCTTCAAAGGACGCTTGATACCGGTCTTGTCGGGCGTATGGCCAGCTTTTAATTTCCCCTTGAGATTCATGTTGGCCCCGTCACCCTCGCCTTCGTCTCGTTCGTCCCGGAGACCGTGCATATCGGCCGTGGGATCAAAATCCTCGACGACAGCAACAGTCGCAAGCTGCTCTTCGTCCGAGTACTCCTCCTCGTGCTCGTTTGTAGGAGGTAGCGCAGGATCCTCGACTATCCTGTTCATTAGTATAACCAGTAAAGGAATATAAGCACCAACTCACGAATCTCCAAAGCTGCGCCCCCGTACGCCTTCTCGACCGCCTCGAAGTTAGTTCGTGCCCGCTCCTTCAGATCTTTCCGCATCTATCCGGAACGTCCCCGTCCCCATAAGTAAATCTGACGAGTAAAGACAAAAATAGCCATGCATACCTGTCTTCGTTCCTCCAGATGCTCCGCCTTCTCCCGCTCAGCGGCTTTAGCCTTTGCCACTTTCTTCTTCTCCGCATTCCGTTTCTGAAATCCCGTCAAGTAATCTCTAATTGTTCAAATCAAATGAGACGTAAGTTTCACCAACGCGGAATGAAGAGAGCAAGCCCATAACAATTACGATCCGTTTACCTCCGCGCTTCTTCGTCAAATACAATCTCTTTAAGTTGTCCCTGCCGTGCCCGTTTCTTGTGTGCCCAGGCTTTGGATTGCCGGGTGAGTAGTGCTGCGTTGGAAGGTGCCATCCGGGAGAGGGTTTAAAACGCAAGTTCAAGTCGAGGTTCAGATTTTAAGTCCAGTTTATCTGTTTGATTTCTCAGCTATTCAGATTGTGGGATGAGTATACGAGGAAGGACAGACGAAAGACTGTGGAGGTGATCGAAAGCGAGCATGAAGATTCGAACACTTCTCTTAAAAGCACTCAACTTGGTAAGTCATGAGTCGGAATTCAAATTCAAAATCTTGAGTGATGTGGCTGTGCAGCTGGGCCGCTATGAGTAAATAAATCCCGCTGGCTCAAGGCTAGGATGAGAAATGTAAGCAAAGTGCAAGCAATGACGTTGAACGTCAGAGCATGATCATGTTTTCCTCCGAGCTCCAGAGTCTTTGTGCGAAATCCTTTTAGGATAAAGCAGCGTTGCAACAACCTACACCGCGCTATTGTCCACCCAGTGGAGTTTCGGTCCGATTTTTTTTTATGTGTTTGGTTATATGGTAGCTAAAACTTCCTTGTAATCTCAGCTTCGCGAGTTGATTGACTTCACCAAGATCAAAATAGGCAACCGTTCAGCAATATTAAAGCCAAGTGGGGTTGCCTGAAATGCCGAGTGCCAAGCATGCCCTGGGATGATCGCCCGAACCAAGGTACGGATGCTAAGCATCATCAATTAAATTTTCTATTGTAACCCGCCACTGGTCGTAATGCGTCGTGGGACATTACTCGTGGAACTGTATAAAACTTGTCTGCATCATATGGGAAATATGCGATGAAACGAAAGAACTGCTAGCGTCCTTGGAATTGGCATTTGGACACTCAGTGGGGCTCCACACTGGCTCCACGCGAGGTACGAACGAAATATGTATTGGGCTTGTCCTGACATATTGAGCGACCTGCAGGGACTTTTCAGGACAACTGCCAAAAGCGGTAGACATATATCTACCCATATTGTCAAAAGGCTCCCAATTCTACCGCTTTAAGTCCAACCATCAATTTGATCTAAATCCTACGAAGACACTACTTGATTCATACAAATTATATGCTATTTAGGCACGCTGAATAGCAGATGTATGCATATGCCGCTCTGCCGAAGAAGTGATGAGTAATTAGACCAGCAACGAGGTTTGTGCATTAGTCAGCGCCAAGCGATCGCGAAGGCCAAGCCCATTCTCGTTGCCATCCGCGTAATGCGGAGTATAAGATGCCGGGTACCAACGCTGAAAAAAACTCAACATCTCTCTCTTTTTTTCTTTCCCTCGGTTCGGTCTGGTCCAGATTCTAGGTACGACGGCCGTCGGTTTTTGACGTTGGTGGACAGCGCACTGACGTATGAGCGGTCTTCTAGTAATCCACCTTCGTTTAAGAAATGTTATCAAAGACTGTAGCCACTCTTTTGACTTCGGCCGCTCTGGTCGCGGCTCATGGCATCCCCACCGACGTCTGGGTTGGCGGCAAGTGGTATCCTGGCACCAAGGTACGTTCATACTATCTTTTGCATTGACCCAAGCTAACATGTGTTTTTTTTCCCTACAAGAACTGGGACGCTCCCGAAAACAAGCAATCTCCGGTTCGTAGGATCCCAGCCGACACCGGATTTGTCCCTTATCGAGAGGTCAATGACCCGTGAGTTCTATTTTCAAGCCTTCCGTTTTGGTCCAATTAATCTTATATTTCTCCTCCAATAGGAAGTACGCTTGTTCGTCTGCCGGTTCCAAGGGGACACCAGTTGTCGCACCCGTCCAGGCTGGTGGTCAAATCAAGATCCGTTGGGGTGGGGACAAGGGTCCTGACGGCAAGCAGTGGCCTCATCCCGAGGGCCCAGCCATCGCCTATCTTGCCCGTTGCGACAATGACGATTGCAAGAACTTCAACCCCGCTAACGCGCAGTTCTTCAAGATCTCCGAGGAGGGTCTCGATACCAGCAAGCAGCCCATTCGCGCTTGGAACGACCACATGCCAGCCGGCGACGGCTTGTGGGCGCAGAACAAGGGTCAGATGGAGAACAGCGAATACAGTTTCACAATTCCCCCTGACATTTCGGCCGGAGAGTACCTGGTTCGCCATGACCTGATCTCGCTCCATGGTGCTCATTCGAGGGCTGAGGGTGCTCAACTGGTAAGTGATGTGCTTCACAATAGTCCCAATCGCTCAATACAGTTGCACAGTACCCGGCCTGCGTGCAGATCAAGGTTACCGGCGGCGGAAACGCCAAGCCCAAGACAACCCATGTTTCCCAGCTCTACACTGTGGAGGATGGTATCGTCAACATCTGGGAGCCTTACCCTAAGGGCATCAAGAACTACAAGATCCCCGGCCCCGCTCTCGTACGTGTTTTAGCTTATCTGCTGTAACCTAATCCACCTAACTGACGACACGTTATAGTACGTCCCTGGCAAATCCCAAGCTCCTGCCCCAGCCCCACCGCCACCCTCAAGCAAGCCTCCTTCGAACCCGGCTCCTTCCACCACCAAACCAACCTCGACCAGCAAGCCCTACCAGGCGGCCGCTCCCGTTCCCACCAAGAAGACCTGCAAGCCAAAGAAGAAGAGCCCCAAGCGCAGCGTCGCAGATGAGACCCAGGAGCTCTACGGCCGCGCTCTCGCTCGCCACGCTCATGGCACCCACCTCAAACGGGCGTCGTTCTAAGCGACCGGATGAAAGTCTATTATTAGTTTCTTGGTTTTTCACGATGATGTATATACCCCCTTTACTCCTTGTCGATTGATCGACGCCCTTTTTTCGGTTCGCAGCTGTGTATGGAATTGGGTTACCCCTGGGTGTTATACTGTAGGGCTGGAGTTGCTTTTTCA
>WSTH01001468.1:0-12363 GCA_019616345.1 Ceratobasidium sp. 395
GGCGGTGAGCGTCCAAATTCACCTGGCAAACGGGGAGCATACCGTTGGGCGAGCGGTGTCCAGACTCCAGTGGGACGTGGCTGAGGGCTAAGAGGCGAACCAGTTAGCGTGCAGGAAAAAATACCAGTTTTGAGTGGCCGATCGGGTTTTGCTGAGGCAGTGGTATTTGACATGCCGGGAGCGAGTCAGGTAGACGTAAAGAGTAGGAGCGATGGAGGTGTAACCACCAGCGGTGGGCGACGCGGCCGTGTCGGCGGTGAGCAAGGGTGTGGGATCAGAGGGTGGGCGGAAAAAACTGTGAAGCCGTGATTGCACTGAGACCCTGGGTGGCATATCACGTGCTCCCCGTGATCCGGCGCCGCGCCACCACACCCTGCCCGCCCCGGCCAACAGCGGACAAGCCAGCTCGCCCGCTCACGTCGCTGCCCCAGGGTACGGCAGTTTCTCTCTCTCACCCTTGTTCTGCCTGCGCGCTTGGTTCGCGTCATTGGTGCTTTTGCCGGATCAATATTTTCCGGATGCCGCTGCCGCCTATTTCGACCGACCACTCAACCGTTGTATTTCTGCTGAACTACCTTTATCTCCGCATCTCCGTACTGCATTAAATATACTCCGCCATTCGCCACCTTCGCCTCCGCCTCCTCGTCAAATCTGGGCCACCTTGGATGCCGACAATTTAATACAGAACCGGTCTCATCGACCGAGTTTTTGTACAGTGAGCAGCTCGTTTACCAATCATTTTAGACAGCCTTTGACGTGTCACTGTTGCCCAGTGTATGCTCAGGCAACGTGCGTGCCCTCGCGTCTTAGTATGAACATGACTCATTCTGCTTGGCTGGCCCCAGGGAACCGGGCCACGACCACTCGACCCGCTGGAAAACGTGGCTCACAACGAGACATGATTGGCCCCGGCCTTACACTCCCCATGCATCCATATCTCGCGCCCAGCTGCGCTTTGTATGTGCCTCCACACTCAGAGAAACTATGGATACGCGGGCGTACCTGTGCATCGGTGGTAATCGTGTTCGGACGCGATCGTTCGTCACTCACGTGGATCACGTGTGTGTCTGTTGGCCGTGCCAGTGCGACAGCACAACGTGCGCTTTGTATGTGCGGCCGACCCAGTGGCAGATGACTCGTCGGGTTGCTCAGTAATTTCCGTAATGTCCGTTTCGTCCCCTGTCTTGGCGGTTAGTCCTTCGGCTGATTGAGAAAACTCTGACCTTGCATCTTCGAGCGCCACAGTAGAGTTCTTGTCACCTTAAGCTCTTCTGAATAGCGGCCAAGTCCGCCTGGGCTGGTTTAGGTTCGCTGGTGGCAAGAGTATTGGTAGATGAAGCCGAAGTTAAAGCCAACCCCGGAGGCACAGCAAGGGCAGGTTCCTCAATGAGTTCGGCAATCGGTGACAACAGTTGGATTACGAGTTGAGCCGTGAGGAGCTGTTGGGAAGTAGTAACTTGAATGACCCCACTGCACTTGGCCGGCTACTGCAACACGCCGGACCTTTTTTTTAACCGAGCTTTATGAGCTTATAGATACGTTGGCCCTTATATACATAATGGATAATCCTTAAAGCATGTTGCGTGGATATACGTGCAGTTATTTGTGACATATATCTGTGCACTTTGCATGCGCACCACGATCGTGTCAATCTTGACCAGATTCTTATGCATCAAGCATGCTTGGCTGAGTACTAGTAATTTGCTTGATGTTGTATAAGCATCCCCGTAAACCCAAATATGTACTTTCAATTCAAATACCCTGTTTACTGATAAAATATATGCGCATATATTAACGCAAATTTGTAATTTCATCTGTCCCAGGCTGGATGTGTTAATCACATGGCCGCATCAAAACCTCGCCAATTGAGGATCAAGACCTAATCAATACCTGACCGAGACCTGGTAGGCTCGTGACCAGCCCCTCGGTTCTTTCAGGGTTCGTACCTCACCAATCGAGGGGCTGGGATAACCTTGCAATGAAATCTGACCCAGTCTACAAACCAGACCGAGCAGAGAATTCCCCATCCCCAACTATTATGAGGTGAATCTGCGTATACAAGAGTGATATATAGCTAATAATATACATGTGGCGCTCTTTTCCGCCGCCTCCATCTCGCAACTGAGGCTCAGTGGTAGAAAATAGAGTCTGGCTTTCGAAATAAAATGATTTAAAATCCGGTAAAATAAAAACACAAAGCTTAGCTTTGTACAGTCTACCTTGTGAGACTTTTGGTGGGATAGACAACGTGGAAGACGAGTGTTCACATCCGGTCGGGGTCACGCTGGTCACAAGAACACAGCCATGTGATGGATATAATGTCACTCCTGTTCAACTATACCGTCCGAGGAGGTAACTTTCCTCAACGTTGGCCCATTCAGCCTCGGATTTAACTGTATTATTCAGTTAGCATACAAGTACCTCTTCTGTGGGCTCGTGCTTTGTTTCTTCGGCGCTAACCATTGCCATCGACCATGGCGTCGTTGCACCCGGCGTCGGCGAGCGCCCGAGCTACTGTCCTTAAGCGATAAATATAAGAATTATTGCGTAATAGCGCCAGTTTTATCTTCTTGCCGTTAAAACAAAATTCGCGTGCTGGTCATCTTCGGAGCGACAGCCACGAGATATCCGTGACATAGAAATCATACAGCTTTGTCACCCAGTCCAACTTGTGTGACAGGCGATCAAAGTGCGTTGTGTCACGCCCGTACACCTTCTGTCGATGTACGCAATAGACGAGTAAGAGCTAAAGTTTAGAAAGCGCGCAAGGATGCTCAAAGAGATCCTCTGAAGCTCTCTATCTCTTTTTTTCAACATTCAACAGCGTAGAACCCCCTGCAGAATCAAAAATCACCACTATTGGGTGACTATATGCGTCGCAAGAATGCGCAAAATTCGTCAGCATGTACACCAGACCATTATACACGAGTCCTTATATGTGCACAAGACATAGTTTAGGTAAGGGGAACTCGGGACACAGGCAAGAACATGGTGGTAGACTCATTTACAAAGTTTGTAATGGCCCGGCTCTGCTTTCTAATGGGGTCAGAATCATGTTGAAGGTGTTCCCAGTCTCTGAATTCGCATGTCTCCCTCTCGCTCGTTTTGGATGCTGGAATTGCGAATTCAGGGACTGGCCACGAGTCTAGAGACCTGGTCCATCCGTTCAGGCCCTGGCTCAACCGGGGTGAAGTCCAGTGTCAGGAGGCCGATCAGTCCTCAATCTTTGCTTCGGATTGATGAGATCAGCCGGATTTAGCATCTGCAGCTACGCCAACCCCTGTTCCACGGCGTGTTATCTTACACTCCATACGAGCGTGGGATTAACTCATATATTCGCATCCTCTCGTTCGTCTCGAGAGCTAACGCCTAACATTTACCCACCTCCCCACCCTTGACTCAGCTCGCAAGTTCTTGCGAGGCGCTTTCTGTAAGTCAGAACTTGTCCAACATACACTAAACCAGCGCTGATTATGAGTATTACGCAATACTTATACGGCAGCAACAGTACTTTTCCATCCACACCGAGTCCATCCTTGGTATGTACAGCTTCAATTATCGCCCGTTGTTTGTGCTCTCACCACCCGATTTCTATTTGAGCATACTAAACTACGTACAGCACTAACCGACTGCACCAGCACGCGGGAGACTCGCCGGTGCGTATCTCATCTCAATGATTACTTCTCGTTCGTTGATTCGAAGCGTGTTTGCACGGGATGTCTATCATTACTACGTCGACACCTTGTTCGTGCTCTTACGCCCTCGCTCAAAACTCCCAAATTACCGTCAACACATGAATCAACAACGCCGAAACGATGGGAGATAACAAAGTGGTACGTACAGCTTCGATTTAGTCCATCATGTCCGTGTTTGTTGACTCGTCGAGCAACCCCTTCGTTAGATGCGGGTAGCCACACCCGCAAGTGTCTCGTAGATAAGCTCATGATGCTTAAGTATTGTGTATATACATAGAATACATACTTTCGTTGTTTTCGACCCAAACAGCCGAATCGCACTTGTTAGATGAAAATAGGAAATTTAATAATTACCTGAATTAGATCGCCGATCGTGAGCCTCACGGAGCTCACACGGAGCTCATGGAGCTCATGAGAACCGAGCAGGCGCTCACGAGGCTCATGAGCCGAAATGGAATGCTTTTGGGGCTAATGAGCCACCGTAAATGGGTTCATGAGAGCTCACTTACCCAATATAGGGTTGTCATAAGCGATTAGTAGAACCGCCTAGTGACTCAGTGAGCGCTCGATACTGGGGGGGGTGTCTCACGCGCTCAAGCTGCTCATGAGCACTCATGAGCGCTCACTGAGAAAAACCGGTTTTGTAGACGATAGCTTGATCTTATATTCAGTCGTTGGTTGTATGCTACAAGTGAAGTGAGACTTAATCCCAGACAGCAGCTGGTTGGGTTTCAGACTGAGTCAATATCTATATTTTCTGCGCGATGGTTGTTGAGATGGGCTTATCCCGCATGCACGTGCAAATGCCCATTACATCCGTGCCGGATCACTTCCTGTTTTAGCCTGCCCAACACAAAATGGTTTTTCAGTATTCAACGACACCCTGACGCGTAATGGTGACTACCAATAAGCTTGCTCATTTGAGGAGTGTGATCATTCCCCTAGTCACCACCAGTCTCGAAAAAGGATCATATCTCCAGTAAGTATAAGCGCTGCGTGATCAACTCACCATTTCGGGGATGCATGCCAGACAGCTTGAACTACTAAAAATATTGCCAGCGGATCAGATCTGAAAACCGTGTCATATATTCTACAAAATAGCTCATAGCAAAGGTATCCATCGTCACAAAATATCCAAAAAAGCATCAAGCAATCGTTCATATCGTCAAGGAAGCTTTATATTCAAGCAATAACGCACCCTCCCGGTGGACAAAGGGTCTCCCAAATTCCACCCTGTGCACTCCTCACGCTCGCAGCACCATCCATCCCGCCAAAGCCCCGCAAAACACCCTTGATTGGACCTCCTCGTCGACGTATCTTGAGCGTGATCTCCTTGTCCGGCTCGCCCTCGCTCGGTGCGTCGTACCACCACCTCAACACTTGACCGTCAACGATCCACCGACCTTCAGATACCTCGACCTCGAGCGCGAGCATGTCCGACTCGACGAGCGTGCCCATGATGCTTTGCGTACCGAGAGGAATGGGCATTGAGGATGAGTCGTCTTGAGCGGAGGAAGTTGGCGCGGCGAGGATGGGAGCGAGCGTGCCGACTGTATTGGCACGCGCCCGGCGCAGTGTGGCGGTCGTCCCTCGCCTTTGTTTCTTCGGTCCAAACTCGCCTTCGACCGGGATGTCGCCCGACGCCTTGCTGTCTGCCCTCGAGTGGCTGACGAGAGTATCGTCGTCTTCGTCGTCACGATATCCAGGAGCGAGGGTAGTCTGGGGAACTTTTGGTGTCTCTTCCGGGCACACTTGCACGTTCCCCTCGAACGCCGAATCTGCCGCGAAATGTACGAGAGGAATGTACACCTCGGTGCCCAACTCGTCTTCCTCGTCCTCGTCGAGCTCTCCGGGCATCTTGATAGGTTCACGTCCGCCCCAGATACGATCCGCGTGCGAAACTTTGACGCGCATCTCGAATTGCGCCTTGGATATATCGAAATCGAGGCAGGTAGGTACGCCAACAGTCGCGATAGGCCAAGGTCGAGCCAGTGCACCCACCCCACGTGCGCCGACAGTGACGAAATCGTATAATCGGTCGGCCGAGATACGGAGTGCTTGCTCGACGGGGTCAGGCTCTGGGCAGGTGAAAGGTTGATTGAGAGTCGGTGGAGCGCGTGGTTGGGGCTGGGTAGCGATGTGCGTCATAGTGCCGACGCGCAACGTCCCGAGCGTTCCGAGCGTCGATTCGCTTCGGTTCCGGGCTTCTTGATCTTCGGCCGGCATCAGGCTCCCATCATTTCGTCGGTCTCGGCCAAGTAGATCAGCCTGTGAGCTCTCGACGATGAAGCTCTGACCCGTGCCACGGTCCCGATCGGCGTCGTCGCTACTCCAGAGCGAAAGATCCTCAAGATTCCACCCATCACCCCACACGTGCGAGTTGTCGGGACAGTACGTCCAGAGTGTCCAGTTCATGACGTTCTTGCCATCCGCGCCGTTGAGACTGCAATCGAGCGCTCGGGTTTGACTAGTATAATCAGCGATGTATTTGCCGCTCCCATCGAGGCCGTAAGATTTCTTCGAGTCCATGTCGAAAGGTACGCCGATCTCGCCGATAAGCACAGGATATCCGCCAAGGATATCTCGAGAGTCATCCTTGAACATCGCGAGTTGGTCGCGTAGACACTTTCGGATCGCGGCCTCGCCGATTCGGAGAGCGCCGAGAACGGACGAGTATTTGCCTCGAAGCAAGCCAAGCGCGTCGGCGTTGAACCAGTTCCAGTGTCTTGTCATGAGCTAAATAAGGCGTGAGAGGAAGATCGAGCGGACCAAGTTGTACAGACTCACCGTTAAGCCATCGTAATAATGGGCACTGTAAGCTCCACGGCCGCAAAAGTCTTCATCATCTAGAGGCGGGGGTTGTACAAACACAGGGGGTTGCAGGAAAAAGATCGCCTCAGGGTGGACGGGTCGAATACGGGCAATGTAATCTCGCCAATGCGGACGCCAATAATCTGCGACGAATACGACGCCGCGCGAGGGATCGAACGGTGGTGACTCGAAATAGTCCGGCTTGAGAATGGGTATCTCGGCTTTGGTGTCTGTAGCGTCCGGCCCGGCCCAAACGCCATGCAACGCCCAGATGCACTTGCCCAACGGCCACGACGCTGCACGCCTCCAGCCCCAACGCTTGTTTACTCGATCACCCGATCCGTCTCCCACATCTTCCTCGGTCCCTGGACTGCTCCAGACCGTTCGCCCGGCAGGATCTATCGTGACGTATCCGTCTCGCTTGGGGCCGAGAGCTCCAAATGCCCAGTTCTCGACCGTTTGAGGGATTCCGCTTGCGAGTCGAATTCCCTGGGCAGGGGTCGGACACGTGCCCTTTTTGAGGGACTGGTGGGGCGGGACGACGTTGAGGTCGCTAATACCCAGGAAACCCTCGCCTGGCTCGTTGATGCTATCCCATCCGATGATACAGACGTCATAAAGATCTCCAGCAGCCTTGATGGCGTCAGCCAACACGCCGCATGCGTTGATGAAATGCCGTTGGAGCCAATCTTGGATGTTGACGCCATCAATGATACATCGAGGCGCGTAGTCTCGACCAGCGAAAAAGAGGGTGAATATCGTCTGGGAGACAAAGCGGCTGTAGTTGGTGCCCCAGATCATGGCAGGGTAGGCGGCGGGGTCGGGTTGTTCGAAGTGGAGCAGCGCGGCTTGGGTGGCCGTAAAGTTGCGGGGATTGAGTCCGCACGCCAGCAGCGTCCAGAACGGCGCGCCAGACCCGCCAGAGAAGCGAGACCACTAAGAATACGTGAGCACAATCCTGAGTGCTTGGAGCAAAACTACGTACGACATCCTGATGCGGATCCATGAAGACCTTGAATCCAAACGCACTGCATCGCCGTAAAACTCGGATCGTATACTCGATATACTCGTAGTCGTATTTTCCTCTGGATGAGAAGAACGTTGTCAGCACAGATTATGACACATAAGATACTGTACTCACGGTCCTTCGTGCTCTAATGCCTCCCAGGTGAATACAAATCGCAGACAATTAAACCCCCAGGCACGGAGTCGAGCAAGGTGGACGTCGGCTGTGCCATCGTCGAGGTTCAGTGGCCGGCCGACAAAGCTCTCACCACCGGCTTCGGCAGTATCCCAGAAGTCCGAGTCGCGTTGAGAGGGTCGCCCAACAGGGGCCTTTGTCGATCCGCCGAGGTTTACGCCGCGCAAGAGCAAGACCCGACCGGCGGCGTCTACGAAATGACCAGCGGTGGTGTGGACATAGTGAAAGGGAACTGATTGCTTAGTTGCGGGGGACGTGCGAGGAACAGAGGGCATTGTCGTGGGAGGCCGCGAGTCCGTCTCACCATCTTGGCTAGTCGTTCGATCAGGTGGATTTATGACCTCAGCTGACTCATCAAGGCGCTTACGGACAAACATCCGAACCTGGCGTTTATAGCCCGCTTGCTCTACATACATTTCTTCTATTCCTTCAACTCCCAGCTGAGATTACACCCGCAGCCACTGCCAGCCTTCACCTGCGGATTGTCTAGCACTCTAAAAGAGCTTCCTATAAGCTTAGTCTCGAAATCGATCGTTGAGCCCTGGCCGCACATGTGAGCACAACGCCTTTGTCGGATTAGATACGGCCTACCTTGAGCAACGACAAAGATATTGGATCAATAACTATGCCGACGCGCCCAGGGGTCGTCAGTGGTCTTACAAAGTGGCTGTTATCATAAACTCAGCAAAAGAATACACGCACCAAATAACCATCTTGCTCACTAATCGCTCGGTTGTCGCTCCGACGTCAGCTCCATCTTGTATTGGTAGCCGTGGCATCCTCCAGACTCGACCAGCACGCGCAGCGCAACATTCTCATCGTTCTCTCTCATCGAAATGCTTCGCAATTGCTAATTAATGTATTCAATTCTTCGTCCACACCGCAAGTAATGTACTACATGCTTACCTCTGCGGCTGCGTCGGTTATCCTCAACATAGCTTTCTCTCGGGGTATTGTCTCCGTCTCACAAAACTCCTCGGTCGCCTCTAGATCTGTCCGGGTCGGCGCGTAAGCGAGCACAGCACTTGTCCGAGAAACCGAGGACGCAGAGCGGAACCGTACGTCTCGGAGATTCGAGCACCGAGGCTTGATAGGTAATACTCTTGCTTCAGCTACCCTCCGCAGTTTAGAGCTGCTGCGAGCCGTTGATTGTAAGGGCCCACTCCGAAAGCAAGCGGCGGCCACGCGCGAGTACATCGTCCTCAAAATGGGGATGATTTCTGGTCACGTGCCAAATCATCTCCAGCTCTTGCTTGGATGGCCCAAACTGCGCGACCACCAGCTCCGAGCCCCCGCGCGGCGCCCTTTCGGCTCAGCTGTGCGTGCATATATGCATCCTTATATGCTCTTAGTCGACGAATTCATGCCTTGGGCTCAACGAAACGTCTTACTAGTACGGGTCTTATTTACGGTTAATCTCGCCTGAGTAATCTAGAGTCCGAGCGCATGCTTTTGCACCTGCGATCTGTTATTAACAACATGCTAAGCCTGGCCCCAACTTGGATTAAAGGTTGATCTCCCGAGTAACGTTCTATGCGAGAATCTGACTCTCTTAGCCCAGCTTCACTTTTCTAAATTAACTTGATTCGCCTGGACCAAGCCTGAGCCATCGATACTTGTTGGTTCAAAGTTCATGCTTCTAGGAGAGCTTCTATCACAGCCTGTGACGCGTTATGTGATGGAGCTTTGTGACGTTTTTTGCCCTCCGATTGTTCCATAACTGTATCCCGATGACATCTGAGGTATATCCTACTATCACGTACGAGCGGATCGATCCATTCCTCTTGACACTGCCATAATATTGTCTGGCCCCCCTACGTGATTGAACTCCTCACTATTGCTGCTGCCCGTGACAGCGATCTACCGCCAGCGTGTTCTAGCCATAACTTTTATGCGGCGGCGTTATCGCAATCCGATGAGGTTGGGTAAACTCTGGACCATCACTCCCTTCAGTCAAGGCAAGATCCAAGCCAGCTTTGCACCGCCTTGCTGTCGAATTTGGACAGCAGAGCGCTAATGTATGGCTGAATCACGATTGTTGCCTCGTTGTTTGCATACAACCCACCTCTCAAGGATAACACTAGTTATTTGCAGACTTAATTGGTTGCTGGAGACCCACCGAAACCTTATGGCATCTTCTGGCCGGCTTTGCCACTGGAAGGCCAAATCCTGGTTTTTGACTGGTTGAAAGGGTTACTCTGGGGCGAATGATGGCGCCTCAATCGGATTGATTTTCTGGGGTCCCCGTTTTTAGTAGTCCAATGCGCCGAGCTCCACTCACGTCGATCGACGATTAACTGGAAAAGTCAACCCTTATCCAGGTTCAACTATTCTCGGCAGTATCTTGGCGCCGTCCTGTCTAACCTTGTTCATATCAAATCTTGACGTTGTGGGAATCCTACGTGCTTTCTGATGTCCCGGGTTAGTTAAAAGAGGCCCGCTTAGGGCCAACGAGGAGCCAGTTACTATGCCTGGTTCCCCCTCCAACGTGCTTCTGGTCATGAAAGTCATTTTCCTATGTCAACGACTCGGGCTCACTCTACTTGCGTATTCTTATTACGCAGCGGGTCAAATCTCAATCAGAGTCGATGATTCGAACGTTTATAGTTTGACAAATCCGACCGGAATACAGTTCACCCCCGGAGATTGGAGTACCGTCACCGGCGGCGATGCTAGCTCGAGGTATCAAGGCACTTTCACCCAAAGCAAGAATGGCGCTGGCATGATATTTCTCGCTTTCAGAGGTCAGTTGAGCTTGCTTCCAATGGTCTGGGATTGAGCTGACGCTTGGGGTCAGGTAGCTCAATAGAGTACTACACCGACAAAGGTCCTGGGAAGGGGAATGTCTCCATATCGCTTGACGGATCGCCCTTTACTAACGTCAGTTGGACTAACGTTGGCCCAAATGTGGAGTACCAGCAACAAATGTGGTCCTCGGGCCCTTTAATTCCAGGTGATCACCAAGTCACGCTAGGGAGCTTTGATAAAAACAACAGGTCTATCGGCTTGGATTACTTCACGTAAGCTATTGTCAATTTAGCAACCGGTTTGTTCGCTCATGTATGCTGTATATAATAGGGTGACTGCTTTGGATGGAAGTACGGGTATCACCCCTCAGAGGCTTGGACCGTGAGTACTTGTAGTTTAAATGATCAAATAACGTCGTGCTAGTTAGTTTATACCCATAGAGGCGCCTCCGAGGTCCCCCCCAATGCGGTAATAGTTGATGACCGAGACGATGCAATCAGCTATTCAGGCATTAATTGGGGTTACCAGGTATACGGTCGTCGACCTATTTTCAAATTATAGTGTAGCTAATGTGCGCCATTCTTTCAGACGAGTCAAGACTTTCAAGTCCTTTTTTTCAATAACACGGAGACTTGGTCCGACACCCCAGGCTCCAGTTGTTCATTCACGTTCAACGGAACAGGCGTATGGTATTTCGGCGACTACTACTCCGGCAACTCAAGGGTCGATATCAGCATAGACGGAGGGCAAGCGCATACAGTTGATACTAGGACTTCGGGAAACGCATGGGTATAAGCCAGCTAACCGTACCATCAGTAGAGCGGTTGACGTATCTGATGGATGCAGGCTACTCAAAAATTACACTGGGGTACCTCGGGCTTGACCTCCGAACGTCATACGATCACTGTCACGCACGTCGGGGCGCAGGACGATTATATCACACTGGATTATTTCATGTATTTACCGAGGTAAGTTCATCTTAAGCTTTGGAGTTGTATACCAACGTAGGGGTGTTGATTCGACTCCAAACAATGTCAGCCCTAATAGCTCTAGTGTCACATCCTCCCCGACTCCAACTTCTGTAGTTTCGGAAGTATCTTCCCCCTCTACCCCAGTTGCAGCGATTGCAGGCGGCGTGGCTGGCGGTGTGGTTTTGTTAGCTACTCTCATTGGGCTGCTCGTCTTCTTCCACAAACGTAGATCCCATCAAGCAACTGCTGAGACTGAGACACAGCATGGAACATACGTCGGCTCTGCCGCCTATCATCAAAAGGAATTCGACCCGACGCAGCTGGACGATCCTACAAACGGGCCAGTCATGCAATACCGAGGCGACAGCCCGCATACGAATCGTGGAAGTCAGGTGCGTCCGTGATCTCAGGGGATAACATGTCTACGCTAACGATATAGTACCAGGCTGGAACCCAGTCCATGGCACCAAGTAGGTCATTCCAGCTTTACCAATATACAGAGCTTATATGCCCTCGTTGAATGTAGCTACCTGGACAGGCGCGACCGCATACAACGGTCTCCCAGAGTTGCAATAATTTGTTGCGAGGATGTGACACTCCGGGGCGGATTAAAGAGAAATTTGGGACAAGACTTTACGAATTGTATACGAATCATGTTATTTTTTGGTTGACTGAATACGTGGACTCGGTCCACATCAAGGACTTATTGCGAATTCAAAAACGGTTTTCCCTGATGGGCGCTAGCTAAATTTTTTTTAAAAACGTCGCTCAGTAAATGGCACGTATCTCGACAACGAGAGACTTGTGCGAGACGAAAAACTTACCGGCGCGATGGGGCAAAAATCGCGCACCAGACGGTACCTTTCATATGAGAAAACAGCAAAATCTGAAATTGAGCCACATGAGTCAAGAAACGCATATATCTCGACATAGTGCG
>WSTH01001469.1:0-12363 GCA_019616345.1 Ceratobasidium sp. 395
GATCCATCAACTTGATAAAAGAATTTGTTAGACGCCAACCTTGCCCTCATGACGGGTCTCAATAAGAAGCTCTCAGCGATCTCCTCGATCCCATCTACCTGGTCCTGGTCCTACTCCGGTACCTCTTCCGACCTTGTTAGCAACGTATCATACGACCTGTGGTTGAGCACCTCCTCCGGCGGATCTAACACCGACGAGATCATGATCTGGTTGAGTGCCCGTGGCGGCGCTGGCCCTGCCGGGTCCCAGATCGCTACTGTAACGGTAAGCCGGCCCGATACTTGAGGAAATCGGGCCACGCTTAAACGTAGATTCAGGTCGCCGGCAAGTCATGGAAGCTGTTTAAGGGCACTGTTTCCACCTGGACCGTCTGGTCCTTCGTTGCTGCTTCCGAGATCACGAACTGGTCGAACCAGGATCTCAAGACTTTCTTCAGTACGTCGCATCGCAAGATTATACCACGCCAAGAGTACATGTTGACAGTTCCTGCGATTTAGCCTACCTCAGCAGCAACCAAGGGCTTTCGACCTCCAAGTATTTGACCGGAGTTCAAGCTGGAACGGAGCCTTTCATCGGTCAGTGTTCTAAACTCAGGCTCGCCTGGAACAGTCGCTCAACACCCCTATTTTCTATATAGGCTCGGCTACTCTCACCACGAGCTCGTACTCAGTTACCGTCAACTGATCTACCCACCGGTTACCTTGTGTGGCATGTCACTGCCGGGTTCCTTGCCAGGCGGAGTTGTTCATTGTATCAGACCAATTGAAAAAATTCCCAGGACTAGCAGTTATGAGTTCGCACTTGCCACAAATATCAAAGCTAAAATCTACAAAAGGAAATTATTTCCACACCCAAACAAACCCCGACCCACGTGACATTGCATCCCCTATTTTTCTCACCACCCGATACCTCGCTGATGGTGCCCAGTCAGATTTTGATAGCAGAATACTCGCTTGAAATGGAGCAGCGTGGTAATAGCCGGCGATTTACACCGTTTGCTCGCTTTGTGCGAATCTATCACCGAAGTCTGTAGAAGTAAATTATAAGGCCAGAACTCGTGTTACAATAACCTGGTTTCTTCGGCACACTGAAAATGCCTCGCTATGAGGCGTGGAGAGAAAACTCTTTCAGGTGAACCCGGAACCTCTCACTCTCGAATCATGACGTCTTTGTGAATCCGGCAATCCACACAGTATATTCGGCAACCTGTACCCTTCACTGGGGCAGTGCTATCTTTGTACTGAGGCTTTGCTAGTCCAGTGACCTATTATTTACACCGGCTATTACCTTCGCCAAGCTTGCTAATGGATTTGATCTCTTGCTGTCCGCAAGAATTTTCAAGGAGGTCCTGGGAGCAGTTTACAGCATGAGCCCAAGATCTTTAGCCTCAGGTTGGATCTGTATCAATGAAACTTGCCGGAATTACTCGATACAGATTGACTAGGGTATCACCGAGCAACGACGCCTAGAACACCTCTATACTACTTGCTCCTTGCATTTCGCCGTGTCCACGCTAAGGTTTTAGTGAGTGTATGCGCTTGATTTGCTTGATTTGGTTCGATATGCTGTGTTGTTTAACGCTGAGCTAGCTGATTTTCAAGACTTGATATAACAAACTCGAACAGCTTGAAGGTGGCCATCAAGCATCGGTCCTGGCTGTGACTATAGGCTACACAGTAAAAGCCGCTATAGCGAGTTCGAAAACTGGAGGTCGTCATTATCATAAAAATACACCCGAAATAGTTATGTAACATAGGAAGGCTACATTTGGTCAATCAATCAAAAACTTAGTGGCTTTGAGGCATTCGTCAACCTCACTACACTACACTACTATCAACGTGGATCTGAGCTGGAGCTGGATGAGCAGGCATCATTGCCCCGCTCGGCACCGCGGGAGGCGATGGGCTAGGTGTCCTGGTTCCAAAGTATGTTTCCGTATTCATATGGTTATTGCTAGAGCCTTCGGGGTCGTAGAGGGCACTTGGGTTAAAAGGTTTAATTTCCTGGTTGTCGACGGCATTTTCACGGGCGCGGCGCTCGCGGATGATAGCCAAAGCTGCAGCTTTCAAACGGAATTGAATCCAACTATTGAGATATTTTAAGCTGTTGAGTTTATAGGGGAGGAAAGAAGCACTCACGTCATAGCAGCAATTGTGATTATGATCGTAACAACTAAAACGACCGTGGAAAGAGTCTGATCAAGTTTGGAGGGATGTCCCTCTACAGCTTCCTTGGCGAGAACTACAGTCGAGTTATAAACAGACCATCAAGGTCGAGAACTGACCACTTACCCCCGATGTAGACTCCCGCTAATTGACGAGGCAGGGATAAGACCAAGGTGATGAGGAACATCAAAAATGTGACTCCAGACACGGCGAAAATCGCAGTAGTAACTGAAGAGCGGGTCAAACCTAATGCGCCTCCATCACAGAGCTGAGGTGACTTACCGTGTGTCGGGAACGCGCTATATCTAACAACAACCGCAACTAAAAATCCACCTTCACGAATAACGCGTGCCAGTGCACCAAAGCGAGGTGATCCGCTACCGCCTCGCTCCATCTTTTCGGCACGAGCGCGAAGCCAATAGCGGAACAAAAAGAAGGTAATACTTTCACCAATTACCATGCCAGCTATTTCACCAAATTAGTTGGCTTGGAAGACATGAACGAAAAAAACGCATACCGCAAGTAATGAGAAAGCCGATCCAGAGCCCATATGTAAACCCACATAGGATATGGATAATTTCAGCGCCTATGAGCTAAATACGAGTATTTGTGAGTGTAACCAGTCTATCTATTAAGTGACTGGCACATACCGGAGGGATAGATAAGATGATAAGAATAGCAATTGGAATCAACCACCCGGCCGGTGCTTTCTTGACCCATTCAGCCGCCGGAACGAGAGCTGCAACAATCTTGTTTTGAAAAACACCAATGACGACACTGATTGCAATTAGAACCGCAATTACGGCCATTGTGACTAAAGTAATTATTAGTAACTGAAGTCGATGTGCCAGTTTATACCCATGATAAGTGCTTACTTAGGAAATCTCTGTCTTTCCAGCTCTCTTTGCGAAATATTTTCCTAGATGTCCCTTCAAAAGCTTTAAGCTCTTCTTTCTCGGACGGGGTGGGCGATCCAGAACGCCTGACGCCGCGGCCGGTGAGGGGGATTGTATCGTGGTCATCATGGTAGTCTGGTTCAGACTTGGAGTACGTGATGTAGGACGGCGTTGGCGTGGGTGAAGGCGAGCGACTCGAAGATGCGACGGGCTGAGGAGAGTGTGGAGTCAGTGTGGCCATTGAAGCAAAGGGGAGGTGTGATGGAGACTTGGTTCGACAACGCCCTACATATATGCCCAGGAACGTGCATGATGTCGACTTAGGCCCCGGGGATGTCGGAGTGCAGTGTCGGATGCAGAATCGAAGCTAATCGCGGACAACAGCATGTCACTATTTTTAGGCTCAGCCAACGGCCAACCAACGGCATTTTGGTGGGGTGGCCGCGTGGCTGTGGTGTCGATCATTCGCTGACCAATCAAATCCAGGGATCCCACCGACATTCTGTCAGTCACGACAAATACCATGCGACACAGGTCAAGTGATTCTCAGTCAACGCTCGTTCTAGCGTGTATCTCGACCATTGAATTATCTTATGGAGCAGTTCTTCGAAGGTCTTGAGGCACATGTTGTTGCAATCATCGCTGCTGATGGCACCTTTTGGTTCTGGCTAGAATTGGTAGATAAGCCGTTAAAGGGTTGCCTCCACTTGTAGCAAGGGTTGGGACGAGTACTTGCTCCACAACAAAGACCGCTAGCATCCGCAACCAATGCAGGGCACGCTTCGTTTGTTCCGCCTCATCAAAAGAACAACTGGCGGAAGCAGTGCTGCATATGGGTTTTGAACGCACCGCATAAACATCACACTTCAAACATTGCTGCGGCTGGAAAGGCTGCTTCAGTTTGCTCATCGCACTTCCTTCGTGAGGCGGCGAACTAAATTGAGAGCATGCTTGGTGCAGCTGCGTCGGTTGGGGGTCCTCTAGGTTTTGAGCGTCAAACACTAGGGTTGCCATCAAGAAGTCTTGATTCTAATTTCAGAAGTTTCAAGGACATCAGGGAATTGCGAACTCGGCTGCAGCCAACCGGCGGCTATGACCAATTTCTCCGGCGGTGGAGCCGATCGTGGCGGTGCAAAAACTGAGCCGGCGCGCCATAGCCGCTTGCGTGGCTGTGCCAGCTCTACCGCGCTTGCGACGGCGGCTGAAACCGGCTCTGCGGAGTGTATAAAAACAATGTATATAAGTAGATAATAATATACATTGTGTTCTGTCGTCTATAGCTCCTGCAATCGGAGACAAATATCCGGGCCTTCCAGATCCCAAAGAACGCGCTCCGAATCTATAGTACCCGCCGAAATAACAACGCAAGCACGAATGATGGAGTCGATTGGGATAAATTTCTATTTTCAAGTGTCGCTAAGTCGAATATATCCGGTATTCGTGTTCCGGTTGCCGATCTTGAAGACACGGACATATGTAGCTGGGTGCTTGTTGTGTACTCTAATTGTAAACAACTGCATGCAGCAGCAGCTGTGCGACGAAGAGCCCGCCCTGGTGGCTCGCCAATACGTAGTCGCATCGAGGACCTGTTTTGCGCCATAAATCCGTGGAGCGCGCGATATCCAACCGCGTGCCGCTTTCTTTATCAACTTGATTTCTGCTTTGCTAGGAGCATCGCTGTCGGGATGCTGGTCTTGATCCTCGCCCCCATGGTCCTTGAGCTGCTGCCGAAGGGTCTCCGTGTCTTCCTCGAGGCGGGCAATGTGCTCATCGCGCTCCTGGAGGTCAGTCTGAAGGAGCTGGATCTCCTGTACGCATCACGAGGTTAGTGCGCTGTCATACTGACCTCATATATCCAGGTTTCGTACTAACCTGTTTCGTTTACTCCTTTTTTGAAAGGCGAGGAGCTTCATGCTCCTCCTCCTCTTCGTCGACGTGCTGGCGTCTGTGATGCGGCATGGTGGTGGGCGCGGGCAAGAGGGTGAATGCCACTTAGACATTTCAGCATTGAAGGTCCAGTGTGGGAGTTTCCCTATTATAGGCACGCCGCCACCTCCACCTTTGCGGTGCATGTGACCAATACTGATCAGTCAGCACTCCCGCCGCGGCCTTTGCTCTCTGCGTCGACCGCCGCCGCCGCCGCCAACAATTCGAGATTTTGTCCCCTCATTCACACCTCATACGGCGACGCCTCTGCCCACAAGTAGGTGCTGATAATAGCCTCGAATAATCAGGCTCACAATTTGTAATGCACAGCGCTACTTTGACGCCAACGATCGCCTCAACTCCTGCGTAGTTACGCTCAAGTTGAGTACTTCCAAGGCTCAGCTATCCATTGTCCTTATTCTGAATCCCGTAGCAAAACTCGATTGTCTCTACAACAGATATTGTAGAGCGATCGGAGCCGCCGAGGCATGGAATGAACACTGTGGCGATCGACGTAAGTGTCTGTTTTACTGCTCCGTCTGTGGCCATGCTGATTTTATTACATCAATATGGATCGTATACAATCATCGCGGCCTCGTCAGGCACCGAGCTTTGGTCCTAATCGCCGAGACACACGGTTAGTACATTCATTCTCTTCTATAGTAAGTTCAAGTAGCCACTAATTTTTGCATATAGATCGTTGTTTCTCAACTGTCCACGTTATATGACGCTCATTTTTCCACATTTTCTCGCTTCATATGTGTGTACTAGCAGCTGAGTAGGTGACGAGGGGTAGATAATATGATCGTCATGTCAACATGTATGTGTGATATAGCATCCTATGTAAGAAGCGAGCGACGAGAGGCAAATAGTGAGGATATATGAACGAATAGTTATATATTTTATACTAGGTTTGCATAGCCGGTTGCGGCCGGGTTATAGCTAGACATGGCGAATGCGGCAGCCGCTACAGCGGTTGCCATTGTCGGCTGTGGCTGACGTCACGGCGCCGATGCGGTTGCCGCGGCACCGGCGGTGGAGCTATGACGCTTGCTGCAACCCAAAGTTGCTCAAGTGACCATATGCGGTAGCCGGTTGTAAACCGCCGGTCAGATTTTCGCAGTTTTTGCAATTAGAGCCGGCTAAAACCGGCCGGCTCGGGTTTTTGCAGAACTCTGATGGAGCTTGACCACGGGCTCCCATCTCTACCTCTTGACAAAAGTGCGTCCGCAGCTGGCTATATGCGCAGTACGACTGACGGGTGATACAAGTAATCGAGCACGAGGAGAAACGGATTGCTTGAGGCAAACGTATATTCTCTATTGTACAGCGCTGAAATCCGGGTCGTTTGGGTGAAATGCAGCTGCGTTGAGACTTGGGTTAAACCCCTATCGATCATATTGAGGCGTGTGCGGAGAGTTTTTGTAAAAAAAAAAAACTTTTACGAATTATAGTATCCTCAACGTCCGATCCACTGGTCCTTGTGATGTAGCATGATGGACAAATGAAACAGTTCTTGTATAGAGATAAGTCCGCAGGTGGACTAAATTCACCTGACCGATCAGTGACACGGACTGTCAGTGAATGGGTCCCTCATATGCACTCTCCCGCTAACGATCCCTAGTCGTTTGAAGAGGGTAGGCAGGCCGGTAACACTCTGACGCCTACAGGGGCAATGAGGCAGACACAAAGCTAGATCATGCAATATTTGGCAATGCGAGCGCTGGGTTACTATTAAGTGGTGGTACCCTGAGAGTAACCACGGTGATAATAGCGAATGTAGTAATAGAGGTTATCTTGTGAATCGATATCATTAGCGTTGTTTAACACTAGCAATACCAAGAGCCGTAAACCATATTGTTAAACTAGGCCAGAGGGGAGGACTTGCGACTGGTGTATATAAGGAGGAGTTCAGGAGGAAGATAAGTATGCTACTTCAACCAGAGGCCACTCAGTGGTTGACGCTACACCGTGGCGTCAGCAGCCTAGAAGTATTCGGTTGAGCAGATTAGACTTACTCCGGGCTAGGAGCTCCTATGTGAAGATAACTATGACGAATCTCGGCCCACGAAGATACACCCCCAGAGATGGTGAGCGGAGGGAGCTGCCGCAACATCCCTGCACATATGTTCAGTACAGGAGTAAGCGGTTAGGAGGCACGAAGAGTATAGTTGGCTCGCTCATGGTGGTCCAGCCCTAAGTAGTACCAACTAGCAGTGATAGAGACCGCGAAAGCGCCAAACACAAGTGTACCTCTAATCATCCAAAGTCGAAAGTCACCTCCTAGGCTGCATGACAACCCACGGGGCAGATGAACAGTATCTACGCCAAAGAGGTAAGGACAGTTCAGTAATGCGAGCTCTTCATTATAAGTAGAACTACTAAAACTTGCGAGCGGGACGGACGAGAAGTTAGCAAAGGGAGCGGGGGCCAGGAACTCAGCAGATGATTGTTCTGTCCGGTAAACGGCAAGCGGAGGTGGAGCGTAAGAATCAGTCTCGAGCAGTTGTAGTGATAGTTATAGCCTCAAGGATAATAGCGGTTACAGTTGTGACAGAGATGTAGCCCAGGACATGATGTTTCAACCAGCGATCCGTCGTGGTTTTTGTTGATTCACTCACCAACGACCACGCAGTCTCTCCAGCATCTTTTGTGGAGGACGCATCGGATAGCTCCTTATACTACTCATCTCGAATGTGTCTCAGAGCGGGTGAACCCGAGCGCGTTTTGATCGAGTATAGACGAATGCGTCGGTAGTATGAACGGGGTGGGTACAGTTTGAGAGGAGGCTAACAGGTGTTGCGGGAGCTCTCGGTAATGATGTAGGAAAGCGTAAAGAACTACAGTTGGATTGGATTTGGGGGGAGGGAGATTTGAAGCATCCGAGTAGACGTGTTTGGGGTGTATTGACCGGGGGAGTATTTTCTCAGAGGCCTGAGGCATCTTAGTGTATGCCGTTAGCATCCGCAGTCCCTGGCCCCACTCCCGAGCTCCTCGGCGTGCAGCCCGCAGCGCAAGCATAGAGCCTGTTGGATAGCTGTGTCTTGACAACGTGAGTCGAGTTCTTCACACCGAAAAATCCGGCGAATACACCGAGTGTGGCTGTGGCGACAAGTTTGGTGATCAAATGTCTAGTGAGAATTTTGGAAACTAAATCACTCTTAGTCCGGAAGAGCGTCAGTGATACAGCCTCATTGGCTCATCAGAGGTGCCAAATGACGTACGAGGCATCATAATACTATTATAGAAACAATCAGTTTGACAATGAGGTATCTAGACTCATCAACACGAGCACCCCAACCAATAATTACATTCAGCTGAGAAAGAGCAAATAGCCTGTTACACAACATCCTAGTAATAGCGTGATATAGAGACCGTCTATGAGAGCCTAGAAAGCCGACCTTGCGACTGAAAATCCCCGACGAGCCTGAGGAAGTCGAACTAAGATACCTGAATAAATCCGCTGCTACATTTTTAAGCACCTAGTGATGCGGAATAGTGGTCATATTTAGCTGGGAAGAATAAGTAAAGTAGCCTTGGTGGTACTTTAAACTTGATTCAGATTCGGGCGCCAGTTAATTATTAGTTGAGGATAGGCGCCTTGCTCGGAGCCAATTTGCTTGGTCAGCTGATGGTGACGTCAGCTCACATACCCCTGTTACTCGACCACCACACAATGAACACAAACTTCGCGCGACGCGTCGTAAGCGGGAGAAAGGCCCGTTTCCAAGATGGCAGCATTGACCTCGACTTGGCTTATATCACTGATCAAGTGATTATTATGGGGTTCCCGGCTGATGGTCTTGAGGCACTTTATCGTAACCGCCGCGAAGATGCACGTAGATTTCTTGACGAGAGACACAAAGACAATTATTGGATATTTAACTTGTAAGGCCGCTACTCTACCGCCCATTGCGTCCTCATGCCTTTTATAGTTGTCCCCTAAAAGAAAACTCGTATCCAGGGGAATACTTTTATAACAGAGTTAGCAGGTACCCATTCCCAGACCATCAGTATGTATCTGCGTGTTCTGGTCTCTTCTTCCAGTAACACGAGAATTACAGTGCCCCACCATTGGCCATTCTCCCACTCGCCGCACGAGAAATGAGGGAATGGCTTGCAGGAGACGAACACAGAGTTGTTGTACTGCATTGCAAAGGCAAGTGCTGTGATTTAGCGCAAACTTTAGACACTTATGCTACAACAGCGGGTAAGGGCCGCTCCGGAACCCTTGCTTGTGCTTACCTACTTACCCTCGAACAAACACCAACCCCTCCTCGCCTGCAACGTAGTTATGCTGCTAAGGAATGGGCCGAACGAAGGGCAGAAATGTTGATCGACGAAGTTGGGAGCGATGAGGATGAGGTATCTGCTCGGCCTATAACCTCCTGGGTGGAGGCCGCGCCTCCTAAAGGCATCCTTAACGCAAAGGATATGCCCGTTTCGTTATCCCCTGCTACCACCCTTGATGCACCGACACCTGATTCTGCTTCGTTGGCTCCGTCTCCAACCTCGTCTTCTGCACCCAAGCCTAATTCAACCAAGCAGGGTTCCGCTCTCGAATCCGTTATTGCATTGCATACTTCTCGTCGCATGCAAAGCACCTCCGATCCCAACAAAGTAAAACAGGGTGTCTCAATTTCCTCTCAGCGCCGATTTCTTGGATACTGGAGTCGACTGATTGACGGCGCTGCCCCACCTGGCGTATGGGGTATTAACAAAGCCACAAATGATCACCTACCTGCCGATAGCTTGCCAAACGATACTCAGCGGGTGCGACTTGGGACTATTCGCGTGATTATGCGCGATGATGCAAGCCTTAAACAGCGTGGAATGAGAATGATAAACTCGATTCTTGATCGTGCAGTTGGAGGCGGAGCGGATACGAAGAAGGGCAAAGGTGACATATGGGTTTCACTTGCTAGGTAAGCAGCTCGAATTGATAGTAGTGCGCGATTTCAAGCCATGAGTAGATACGATGACAGCCTCGTAGAACTACTTGAGAGGTGGGAACAACGGACTAGGTCAAAAGAGCGAGGAGTCGGTTACCGCGAACATGGCATTGACGCAGACCGTGACGAAAAGGAGGGGGAAGTTGCTTTGGCGAGGATATTTGACGATGGCTCGTGGGATAACAGAAAGATGGTTCGGAGCTTTGCACGAATGGGTGTAACAGATCCTACGGATATTACCGAGCAGAAAGTCAACGATAAAGACGTAAGTGATCTCTAACTCGCGGCGCCTCACTTCTGACTGTATGCATTGATAGGCGACTGTGAAGCGTACTCACGTTCTCCATCCGCTCAAGTACTCCAAGTGGCTCAAGGTCGACAAGAAAAACGTCCCGAGTTCATCTCGACTGACGGTACCTGGCGCATACAGGGGCAGCGGGGACGATAGTGACGCAGCTTCCGCAAGTTCGATGAGCACGACCGCCACGGGGGTCGCCGCGGCTGTGAAGGAAGCCAAGGCCGAGCAGGGCACGAATAAGGAGGAGGTTCGACAAGACATGGAGGAAGTGGAGATTAACCCGGGTGTAGTGCTTGATGCGAGAAGGGAGGTAAGGGCGAAGCTTTATATGGGCCAGGTAAGTATCTCTCTATTATCACAACTGGCCAATGTTTGGTATTCAATGTGCTAAACTGTGTTGAAGGTTCCTATGGGATGGATGTGGTTCATCCCGGCTTTCCATATGGCCGATGATGCGACGGAAACGACTATCAGGCTCACACGCAAAGATCTGGACTTTCCATTGGGTGCTGGGGCCTGGATTGACGGCGTTGAGATTGTCCTTACTCGTATTGACGATGATCTTGCGGAACCAACTTCAACTCGAGCAGGTGGTGACCCAACTACCAACATGGCCGAGATCCACCCGCAAAACGTAAAGCAGGGTAGTGCAGAGCTTGGTATGCTGAATTCTACTGAGCCGCCTAGCAGGCTGCTTAGCCCCGTAGAGGGTGAAAGTGGGACCAAAGGGAAGGGGGAATCTGGTGCGGGCGGCCTGATACATAGTTTAAGCCGGCTAGTAGCTGGGGAGGGCACTGCAAGTGCAGTACATGCGGCTCAAGCTGCTGATTAGATATTTGGTTCTGTGTTTGTACAAAGTTTGTTGAATAAATAGCACACTGTTCATACCAGATATTCTCTCAATAGTCTGTGCCGTCCTGAGTTTATTATGTTCTCCTTACATTGAGCCACACTATTTGGATAAAGAGTGCGAGAAGACTCGCTTTGGTTGCCTGTCGTCGGACATCATATCGCCCAACACAACTTATCAGGCCACATAAAACGAGAAGCATCGAACACGATCCAATTGGATAGGATTGTGAGTCCAGATGAGAAATACCGGCCACATGTTCATTGAGATACTTACGCGACTCAACAGCTCACGAAGTGGAAAAGGCTTCTTGCTCCGCGGGCTGATGTTTTCAGCGCGAAACGTGATGTCCCCTACGGTTTCAACCAGTTTACGTTTCCTCGTCGGCGAATTAACTGTTTTGATAGGAATGCTACCGCGGTAATGCATCCACTTACATGATAACTCCAAGCCCCGCTTGCGACTTGAAAGGCGCGAAAGCTTTAGGCCTCGTTTTCACAATTTCTGGTTAAATCTTCGGGTAACACATAGCCTACTGTACGCCATCGATTTATCCTGGAAGTGTAGGAGTGGTGTAAGTAGTTCATCTTCAAGGCGTCCTATATACAACGAACTCGCGTTTTCAACAAGCATGGGAGCTTAGATCACTCAAGGGTGCTGGACTAAAAGAAGATCGTTACAATATAAAAGTGATCGAGCAGGTATCAGCAACAGGCTACATACCGGTCCCTGATATAATGGCTAGTTGGGCCGCCTTTGTGAATCGTATGAAAGCCTGCGAACTAGAACTTTCAGCGTCGTCCAAAACCCAGTGTACTGCATAAAACGCATACCTCAATGCGGACTCTTCGTAACACTGTGAACGGCAGACTTTGTAAGAGTGACATAGTACTCGCCACGGCGGCTGTTAGTACCACAAACGAACAGCATGGCGTTATCGCACCTCATGCAGATGTGCAGCCGCCGAGTTATTTTTGGTCCCTAACCCGTAAAGACTAACTAGATGTAGGCAGACCTGACCGATCACAAGGACCCCGGGGCTAAAGGTTCAATTAATGTGGGGTTAAGGGCAAGCGATAAGTGGAGTTGGGGTGGGGTTTTGTCCGCACGCATGACGCGTGGTGGCGTGCGACTTGGGTTGGAGAAAAGGTTGAGTTTGTTAAATGTAGGGTAATATTCGTTAGATTAAGTTTAGATCCTATAATCGCATGTTAAGGATAAAAGCGTGTTATCTTTTGCTGAGCAGGGCGACACGGTTTGCCCTAATTCAGGCTCG
>WSTH01001470.1:0-12356 GCA_019616345.1 Ceratobasidium sp. 395
TCCCTACGCCATCAAGAAGTTGCAGGCAGCTGGCTACAAGTAAGAAATTTTATAAAATTATTGACTGCGTCTAACCTTGGGCTTTGGTCATTCGCTAGGCTGGTTACACTCTCTGAGTGCCTTGATGGTAAGCCTGCCTACCAGTCCGTCGGCAAGCCTAGCAAGCCTGACGTGAGTCGGTTTTTTCCTTCTTCGTTGTATGCGTTGACTCAATCTTGGGGTGCCAGTCATCCTGGCACTGCTAGGGGTCTTTATATTGACCGGTTTTGTTGGACAATCGACTGTTGTTTGTTACATTGACCTGCCGCTCATTTCGTTTTGTCGTGTTGTAATGGATACGCTTCACAGCCCTAAGAAAACGTTTTACATGGCGTCCTCCCATCATAACACGCTCGGGGCTGTATGAATCAGAGGCGCGTCTATTAATGATCCATCGCGGTCACGTGAGAGTGGCACTCCCAGCTCGAGGCTGAAGAGCTTTCAGACGTAGCCTGTAGGTAGTAGTGGCTCATAGGTAGGATGGTTTGACAGCTATGCAAGAAGTACACGATAGATAAAGGGTTTGGCCAAGGTTTACCTGATGCAAAGCTTCGGGTGGTGTTTATGATACTGTATCTTAGCCGCTGGATCAGGATACAAGTGGCAACATAACGGCAGTTTCAAGAACAACAACATTGTTAATTGATGCGTCTAGTTGAGAACACCCAAGGTTATGGATCCAATTAGCATTTTCCCGCGCAGTTAGACAGCTATAACAATTAACCGGTGCGTTATCAAACCTACGCTTGGGCTTGTTGCTCTCACGGAATATTTCGGCAACAAGCCCCAGCTATGAGTCATTCGGCATACCAAGTGTCGTTAGCATATGTTCATTTTCATTTTAGTGTTTATATGCGCCAAACCGAACCAGATCAACAGGCGTCTTGGAAGTGCGAACGAGATTATTGCCCAATCTTGGCTTGTCACACTTTTGGTTGTCTTCAATTTTGCGTCTTTTGAGGTCTTATAAGTGAGAATTCCACGCTTTCTTGCTTGTTCCAGTGGTATGACGCTATAATTAACGAACATGTACTTGCCATCCGGAGTAGATAGAAAGCACTGGCTTATCCTTCTCAGACTAATCACGGACAAGAATAGCAATAAATACCAGTCAATCGGTAATATTCGTTGGTCTTGGTAACTGGCGTCCACCGCGGCTAAACGAACAAACCCAAACCGAGAACATGGTGGTCTTACGGCGGATGGCCAACGTTGCTACACGATTATCTTACATGTCTTATGGCACGTGACAACTTTGTGCCAGCCTGATCGCAGATCATCTCAATACGGTTAGCCGACCAAGCGAGAAAATTCCCTAGTCGCAGTACTATAAGCCTACTTATACCAAACCTGGGTGAAGTGCGCACGACAGCTATCCCCCTTATTGCAACCTATCCACTAAAACCGGACTTCAAGCCTCCCGCGAAACTTTCATCAGTATCTATATATTCGACCAACCTAAATACTTCAAGATGGATCTCGGGTTTAAGCAAGTCCATGTTCTAGTTACTGGAGCTTCCGGTGATATTGGGTCCGCAATCACCAAGCTATTTCTAGGTAAGTCATTACCACCTAATGTGATTATCGTACTCCCTAATCTTTATGTTTCTTCGTGAAACAAAATCATAAGAACACGGCGCATACGTTACAGCACAATACAATACGAAGCCGGGGCCTCTCACAGATCTTCAAGCCAAGGCATCGGACAAACTTGCGATCGTTCAGGCGGATGTCACAAGCGAAGATGCGGTCAAGGGATTGTTCGAACAGGCAGGCCGGTTTTTCAAGCAAGAAGTACAAGTTCTAATATGTAATGTGTCTCATTTGGTCTGCGTGTCGCCCTATATCTAACCGGACACAGTGAACCATGGGATCTTCCCAGCGGACGACATTGACTTGGTAGATATGGACCTCTCGCAGTGGCAGCGCTGTGTCGATATAAACATGACTGGTAAGCGTGCCTCCGACGTTATCGGTGTTTATCTCGAGAGTTAACTAGAACCTATATAGGTTCATTCCTCGCGGGACGAGAGTTTCTTCGACGTCTCCGTCAGCCTCAGGCAAGCTACGAGCCAGACTTGTCTAAAGTAGCGGTCGTAGTGACGGGCAGTACTTCGGGAGACTTTGGAGAAGAAGGTCACATTGGTAAGTGCGACCTCCGATTCTAGTCAGTTGGATTTGGGTCTGAGATACGAGTTGCGTAGACTATGCTTGCACAAAATCAGCTCTGCAAGTTGGATTTATTCGCACATTGAAGAATGAAATTGTGAAGATTGCCCCCGAAGGGCGGGTCAATGCCGTCTCGCCAGGATGGGTTGATACAACTATGGCTAAGCCACTATTTGCCAACGAAACCCTTCTTAAACGTACATATGCAGCGTAAGTTGATAAGTTTCATAGGTTGTTCTGCGGCATCGCCAGAGAGCTCATTATATGCGCCTGTTCCAGTACACCTTTGGGCAGAATCGCAACGACACATGAGGTGGCCACACAGGTCTTGCTCCTAGCCTCATCGACCGCATCTCGACATGTAACAGGTATCAATATCATTTTTGCGGGTGGTTTGGAAGGTCGTATACTACTTTAGTAGCCGCATAAGGCGCAGAGTAGAGTAAGAATAAAATTAGTGTTGTCGTCTTGTGGGTGGGAGTTTGGTAGACCCAAGGCTGCACATACGACCTCGCTATACTCTAACACCTAAGAAGTGTAGAGAGAACGCTTTGGTAGAAATAGCTCAGCGGCGAGTCGACCACAATGGCCGCTTTAGGGCTTGAGTTGAGTGGACATTTTGCGTAACTTGGTTTGCATGAATTGCCTACCACTATCGTACATTTATCGGACTGCGAATGAAATGCGTGCATAGACTCTACTAGCTTGATATACATAGCTTATGATGTCAAAGCCGAGGGATTAAGTTATATGTATAGCGACTTCCCTTCGAACTAAAGATTTGACAGTTGTAGCCACCTGACGGCACGTGACTTCGCTCCACCATTCGCTCCCCCTAAACTCGACGCCGACATCCCCAGGCCAAAGTTGGTCTTTGGTACAGCCCGCCCTATGCTTGATGCTTAATATATTGCAATCTATCTGATTGAATGAACTTGCTCCTCACGCGTACTGAGGGATAAGGCAGGAGGCGAACTCGGGCCAAGTTTCATGATGTCATGCACGTCGCCCTTTGACAGTGGCAGGGTGTGTTCTAACCAGCGACGTCATTTGCTTCGGATCTTAGCGCCTGGACAGGATGCAGCTGAGCGGTTGGCTCTCGTATATAAATAGAATTCCCCCTCCAATTGCCACCCCGCTCACGACTACCTTGGTCTGATATACCTAGCAACTATCAAGACAGTACTATGGGCAAATTATCCGAAGGCACTCCCCTCAGCTGGGAAGACGGTCTAGTACACGCAGACTATATTCGAGAGCACGGTATTACTCAATTTTTGAATCTTTGGAAGCGCCAAAAGGACCGGCGCAACGACAAGTTCTTGTGGGGCGACGAGGTGAGTTCTGTTTGAGAAACCCAACGTCCCGTCGTGATCTGGCATCCAGCTCGAGTACATTGTTGTATCGTATGATGACAAAAACAAGAACGCTCGGCTGTCTCTACGGCAATCTGAAATTCTCGACGCTATGAACGGAGCAAACGGAGAACGAACACCAGCTACCGAGTAAGCACCTCTTAGGTTTACTCGTCAGTCTGTTACCGACGGACTGTACAGAGGTTTTCAGCCTGAATATGGCCGGTTTATGGTTGAATCAACGCCTGAATCCCCGTATGATAGCTCCATATCTAGCTTGCTCACTGTCGAAAAAGATATGCAACGTAGGAGAGAACTCGCCAAGTCCTATGTTCAGCCACACGAAGTCGTCATGAACCTCACTTCCTACCCACGGCTGGGCGTACGGGATGTCTTCACGGACCCTCCACTGGATCCCAGCGAGGCCAAATCCAGTCATAGCATGTTCTTAGCAGAGGAAATAACAACCCCTCATCCACGCTATCGGTAAGCCTCAGTCTTGATTTCACTTGGCTCGGAGCATGACGAATTGCTTAGTATTATAACGGCGGCCATACGGAAGCGACCAGGCTCGAAGCCCACGGTCAACATTCCGATATATGTCGACAAGAAGACGCCCCGTCCATTCCACGATCCTACTATTCCCTGGGACCGAACGGTATATCCGGAAGATCGTGGTAAGTTTTGGATTGTCACGATGCTCGACTACAATCTTAGTGAAATGCACCATCTCTACAGAGGCGCAAGACGGGGCTGCCAAACCTGATCATATCTACCTGGATGCGCTTGGTTTTGGAGCGGGCTGTTGCTGTCTGCAAGTTACGTTTCAAGCATCTGATATCGACGATGCTAGGCGGATGTATGATGCGCTAATACCAGTGGCTCCTGTCCTGGTGAGTGGCTCGATTTGTAGTGTAAAAACCACTAAGTTGTAATTAGATGGCGTTGACGGCGTCATCTCCTGCTTACCGAGGGTATCTGTCGGATGTCGACTGCCGATGGGACGTTCTTTCCGATAGTATAGACGAGCGAACGGATGAGGAAAAGGGACTTAAGGTAAAGAGCTCCGGTTTTAATTCTACCAAGCGTTACTAAAGAGAAATGGGTAGCCTTTGAAGCATAACAAACACGTCATCCCCAAGCCCCGATATAGCGGAGTTGACATGTACATTTCCCCAGATCTAAAGAACGGCCCCGAATACAACAACATTTCGGTCCCGTTTGATCAGGACATCTATGACCGACTACGTCAAAACAGTACGTCTTGATTTGTATTTCTTTCTCGCCACATAACCTCAAAGTTTATCAGACGTAGACGACCTCCTTGCTAAGCATTTCGCGCACATCTTTATTCGTGATCCGCTTTGCGTTTTCTCCAACACCCGTGAAATTCCCGACGACGAGTCCACTGACCATTTCGACAACATCCAAGGGACCGTTTGGCAATCCCTCCGGTTCAAGCCTCCACCTAGCTTGGATAGCAAGATCGGGTGGCGCGTCGAAGTCCGGACCATGGAGGTTCAACCAACAGCCTTTGAGAATGCTGCATTTGCTGTCTTTGTCGTGTTGCTTGCGAATGCGATCAAGAAATTTGGACTGGAAACGGCGTTCTACGTGCCGATTGCGAAGGTGGACGAAAACATGAAGAGGGCGCAGAAGAGGGACGCGATCCGGACTCAGAAGTTTTGGTTTGCGGCACGGATGGAACCAACGGGGCAGAGAAACGACAGGTCTTCGGCACAGTACGAGGAGATGACCATTGATGAGATCATTAATGGCAAGGTACGCCTATCTATGCGCATATATGAACCTCAAACCAATTACTTGAGCAGAGTCAGGCGTTCCCTGGTCTATTGGGCCTCGTGAATAAGTATTTGGAAACTCTGGACGACGGCTTGGCAGAAAAATCCAAGCTTCGGCCATATCTCGACTTGATCAAGATGCGGGCTAATGGTGTGTCTAAATATTCCCTTCCCACCTAACGACAAAGTTAACTAACATTAATTTCTAGCCTCCGTGGATACTCCAGCGGCATGGATCCGCAAATTCGTTCGATCTCATCCAGCATACGAATTCAACTCAGTGCTGTCGCAGGAAATCAATTATGACTTGATCAAGGCCCTTGAACAAATGTAAGGTTAAATTCGAGCTATTTTTTGGTTTCGGTTAGGCTAACGGTATCATAGCGCATGTGGGAGACGCCACGCAGAGTTTATTCCATCTTCCCCTGTCCAACCCGGAGTAGTAAACGGACACTCTTGATGTAATTATATCTGAATCCATTAATTCAGGATGTATCATAATATTGCTCTTTTGTGTCCCTCACGCCTCCAGTAGTTTGGGGCTGCCACTCCTTGTCCATGGTCTTTAAATTGTCGATCACTTCAAGAAATTCACTGATACATTTTGAAAGCCTTACTAGCACACGTACACCTCGCCAACCTCATGCGGCCAACCTCACGCTCTTAGTTGCACCCCATGCGGGCTTCGCGCCCGCACCAGCCGCCGCACCAGCACCTGGTTTGGGAGCACTCGTCCCAGCAGCCGCCCCATTTTCCGTAGGAGCGGGAGCCGCAGCAGTCTTAGAAATTGGGAGCGGGCTTGACTTGATCGTGTCATACACCTTGAGTGCGTGCTCGGTGTTTCGAATGAACCATCCGCCGTATCGCCTGCCAATCGTGCTCTCGACGATTTGAACCATATTCTGTGGGGTTGTCGAGTCAGATATGACTGGGGAGAAGAGGAAGTAGAACATACCTCGTCAATTACGAAGTCAAGATCGCTCGTACTAATCACAGCCCCATCCAGCAACCCTCCACCCTCGCCAGTCACAGCTGCTCGACTCAAGCTCCGACTAGCCCCTTTCATAACCATCATTTGCTGCACAATCTCTTCCTCATCTGCGTCCAAGAACCCAGCCAGCTTGCTCGCATCGAGAGACGAGTACATCTTCAAGAAGCTACGGAGAGTTGGAACGACGCTTTGTTGAATTCGGACATCTGAGATGAACAACGCGAGGTGGCGATGGAGGGGCTCGACGGGGGGAGAAGCGATGTAGAGGGAAAGGAGTTCGGGGTCGTGGTAGGGCGGAGGCGTAGACGAGATAAATTTGGGGCAGGATTTTGTATAGAGTTCTTCGAAGGCAGCGAACCCCTCTTCGGTTCTGGGACAAGCAAATCAATTGGCTTGTGGGATGAACTATATAAATATAGACGCACCCCTTTGACATCTTGGTATGTTGTTCTCCATACTTCTCCTTGAGGTTTGTCATTATGGCATCATCTAGCCTGCTCGGCGATAGAGCGTTGCATATCGCGAGCAGCGCATACATCCTGTCTGCCGTCCGGTTGATCTACCACAAATTAAAATTAAACACTCTAATTCGTGGGACTGAATATGTACGTACCTGATCGTACTGATAACTCCTCGTATGATACTGCCTCATCCTTGAAATGAAGTTCAAGATCGAATTGAATGTGCGTGTTGCGTCAGAGTAACGACGGAGAGCTAGGTAACAGAACCCGACATAGTAGTAAGTTGCGACATGGCAAGCAGTCACGCGCGTGAAGAAGGCCTGACTTGCGATCAGAAACGATATAAAATAAACTAGTGAAGAAAATACCTTCTGGTTAAGTTTGACGAGATCCATGATTTTGAGTGCGAGTGTATAGTCGCCTAACAAGACATGTACGCGCAAGAGGCCGATGATACTGAAGAATCCAAGCGTGCGGTATAGCGGACGCTGGCCGTACTCGCCTGAGAGTTCACTGTTTAATTATCAGAATCCAAGTGAAATAACCGTTTATGATTGTACCTACGTAATCTCCTCGGCGGACGCACCGCGCTGAGTTGCCTCTAGGTATTCATTGATCCGTGATTTTTGGATCAAGGAATAAAGGACGTTAAGGACGCTGTAACAGCTCCAAACCTATCCGAATTTGTCTTAAGAATTTACCCAACTCGTATCTAGAGCACTCACCTGACTCCCATCAGCCAGCATTATGAGCTCCTCCTCGTTCCTCTGCGTCGGTCGAGCGCGCCATACACAGAAGCTCTGAAATTGGTAGATAAACTCGTCGATGATGTCCCAAAGCCACTGGTCCGGGAGCTCTAGTTGAACAGGGCCCTCAGAATCTGGAACAGTATCAGGTCTGGATCAGTACGAGTTGAGTGGGCCGAAAAAAGAGACCAAGGCGTACTAAGAAGGTAGTTGAAAAGTTCACAGCTGTTTTCATACGAGTGAAAACGATCGTCGATCTCGGGTTGAAGTTTTGAGTAGACGTGTCTGATGAAACGTTAGAGTCGTCATGGCAAAAAGCACGAATATTAGGCATACCGATAGTATAATTCCCTATACAGAATTAGAAATATAGGGTCTAAAAGGGAATTAGGCTAGAGTCGGGAGAACAAATCGATCCAACTCGCCGTCGTTCACAAGTGGCGCAATGAGTTCCGCTTCTGGCCATTCCGTCTTGGCATAAAACTTTTCCGTGAGCCTATTCCACCCTTGGTCATAAGCGTTCGTGATTTCAGGAAGGTTGTTATCCATAATCGCTTGATGGAATTGAACAATAAACTACAACACGGTTGATTAGTGATCCTCCGGCTTGAGATAACTCACTCACTCGCTTTACAACGTCTGGGATCTGAGCAAAGGCCGCCTGCTGTGCCATTTGATGTTGCATCGCAGACATCGTTGCCTCGTCAATCCTGGCCTGGTCTATGACTCTTGTTATCGTACCAAAAATAAGTATGAGATTCGAGGATACTTTGCTTACCTTCGTTGTAGATGCCATGCCCTCCCTGTCCGTAGTTCCCAACCACCGCCTCAATATTCACGTCTCCCAAATCTTCCTCATATTCTTCATGAGCATAGTAGTTTGCTCGTTGTGCCATGTTCTCGATCAGTTCAAGATGAACTCAAATTTTGGTCAAGGGGAGGATGATCTCACGTAAGCAAAGGTGCCTATGGGTCAGGTGACCTGACTACAAATAATGTCAATCAGAGGCTGTATTCCAGCTGCCTTCAGCTAACTACATACCCATTCCTACTCACGGCAGACCAAGAACGTCCGTTTTTGCTAGAATCTCAGATTCATATGCAGAGTTATTGCCCATACTAGTAAGACTGTATGGGTGTAACTCGAATGCTTGAGATCGGGTCTCGCTCCTCTTAGTACTAATAGGGGTTCTCAATTCTCGTTGTGGTTTTTCACGCCCAGCGGCTCAACAAAAGTGTGAGCAGATTCTAGAGACGAAGGGGCGTTCCGATAGTACGGATGGGTTTCCCCGAATCCAGTTTGAACAAAAAACCAGCCGGAAGAATTGAGAAAGGTCTGGTTTATGGTTTTGCGAGTATAGTTGCTTATAAGCGTGATACTGCAACCAAATTTCGATCTATCAGTACAATCGGACTTCCTAATTGGTCGTTAATTGGACCCCTGAGTGCTCAGTAACATATTTACCTAACTCATCCTGCATATAGTCGATAATTTAACATACAGAAATACATTCTAATAACCATGTTCGCTCTGCGCGGAAAACTAACGACATATCCCATATAATCTAGTAGGCAATTTAGTCCCACACAACAGGGAGCGGGCCTCTCGCCAGCAACATCACGTTTTACTACAGATTACCCTCCCTTCAATCCCATCCCGTTGATTCATCCTCTCAACTTATCGCTAACCTTCCCGTAGCATGTATCAAAGGCAGCGTTTAGATGGTTTGTAGAGCGCTTACATGAGTTATTTGATTTCGTTGTCAACACGCAGGTCTCTTTTTGGCCCGCACACCTTAGAAAACCAGAGGAAACCAACCTCGAGAGGCTGGTTTGTGGTATTGGCTCTATATCACTCCTGGTTTGCTCGAACCACAAAATTTCTGCGCCGCACTCACAAATTCCGCTGTCTCGGGTCACTGAGACCCTTCAGCCCTCGCAAACCTTATTGTCTCGTGAGTCTCAGCCCGCCGCGATCTGGCGAAAACCAGACCAAAACTGAGAATTGAGAAGCCCTAATAATGTACATAGTCAGTACCATGTCAACACAATTGGATCGGTAAGCCGGGCGTGCGTTAGCAAATTAGCTGTATACTAAGAATTATAAGTAGAACCGTCGTATCCCAACAGCGTGAAGTAAATGCGTGCTCGAATTGTTATCGAATCAAAAGTGGCCACTTGTTCAGCGCATGCATCATCGTTCTAGCCAGGTTCAAGGGGTTATGCACAATGATCCCCACAGCACACATCATATCGATTTAATGAGCAATATCAAACTTGTGCTAGCGGATAGTACGTCAGTTCTTGCATGTCTAATTATCACAATATCTTTTGTCTCAATGCTAGAACGACATCATTCAGCTGATTCTCCGCACGCTTTGCCCACCCTGCGTCATTGCCATAGGCTTTAAACTCTACGTTTGGCCATATCTCATAGGTTTCTCTATTCGAATTATAAGCACTAACTCATGCTTTGGACCAAACTTCTCACCTTGCCACTTGAGAAATACGTTTTGCAGGTTCGTCGGCATACTTATATAGATAAAAGTTGCAGCAAATAACAATTGGTTGGGTCGCAGTCGATCTAGTAGTTACGCTGAAAGCATGCTCGGTTCTTGGGGCTTGAATAGCCCTTGGCGAAAAATAGCGGAGTTTTGGGAGCAAGTCAGCAAGCACCGTTAGATCCTGGGTGTTGAACGAATTATTGAGGACTAATTCCTCGAGGTGTGGTAGTCCGGTGAAGAATTCCTCCCAGGTTATTTTCGGATCGTTTTCCGCCAGATCTTCCGCTTCGGCTAAATAGCTTAGCTCAGGATTGAGATCCACACTACAGAGCTTAAGACACCGCAATGGCATCTGCTTGAAGATAGGAATGAAACGTCTAAAAACGCAGAAAACACCTCCCCCTTCAGTAAGTATAGATAGATTGGCAAGGTTCGAACAGCCGTGGCTGAAGCACCTCATGGCATAGGCTGAACGGAGGTCACAGCTCTCGTCTTCATCGGAGTCGTTGTCATCGTCATATACAATCTCGGCGGAGACAAGCCGACCAAAGAGCTGGGGTGAATCATAGACTCGTGTGATGATATTAGGGTGGAGCCCGCGTAAAGCCAGATGTTGAAGGGCAGGGAACGAGTCATCCGATAGCATCACAGGAGAGCCTTTGCTGGGCAGCAGTTGAGAAGAGTCACTAACGAGCGATAGGCACTCCAGATGTGGGAGCCGACCAAAAGCCCGGAAGAGTGTCTCGCCAGCATTGGCACCACTAAACGACAGAGAGCGAAGGCTACGAAGATCAGCAACCTTTTCGCAGAGTACGTTATACTCGGTCTTATCTTCTTTAGTCTCACTTTCTTGCGCGAATATCTCCAGAGTTTTAATGGCCGAACATGTTCGAGATATTGCGTCGATGAGCTCTATGCATTTGCTTGGGTTGAGCCACGCATTTTCAGGGTCTGCGCCAGAGTTATCCTCAAGTAGAATCGAGTACATCTTGAACTGTTTTAAATTAGGAGTCAAGAGCCTTGGGACCCAGTCGACATACTGATCGGGAATCCAGCCGAATGTATTGATAGTTATGCTTTGTAGGTTAGGTAGTAGGGGCCGTAATGGCACCTGTCCACTAGCACTCGGCCAATCTTTCGGAAATGTGATGATGTAGGGTATGGATGTGCTGACTGCCTTTACGAAAGAGCGATAAACTTCGAAGCGTGCCAGGTCAACTGTAGTAGGAAACTCAAACGTCTGAGCAACAGGTTAGTTTTCATCGGTATTCTATCTTTATGTGCGTGCGTACAAAACGGGGCTCCGGTATTCCAGGTGTCTTGTCTTTGGTAACTTGCATCCCTGGTACCAAGAGCAGAATTGACTTGAGGTCAACTTCTTCCCAAATGATGGAAGCAATGCAAGGGAACGTATGGCGAAAGATACACAAGCAAGCAGTGCAGTCTTTCTTACTCAAGAAGCTACACACTAGAGCAAATAGCTCGGGTACTCCCAGAGCTCGTGAGGAAGCGTTCAATTTTACAGTCGTTGAGTGGCTTGCCATATGTGCGTATAGATTATAGAAGAAAGGTTCCAACGTAAAACCAGTAGTAATGATGGATGCCTTGTACAATTCAATTCGTGCGCCGATGGTCCTCTAAGGCAGACTGATAATGCGAGGAAGAGCGAGGCAAGAGAAGCGTGGTATCACGTGTGGGTCTGCTCGCGTTATTTGAAAGTAGGGAGTAAAACGGGTGGCCTTAACCCGGGTGAATCCGTGGGATCACCCGTGGTAACTCACCCGGGGCGGGTCGGTTAACTGTGGGTGGAATACGAAATCGTTACCACGGGTGGGCTGAGGCGCGGGTGCGTATCCGGGTGAACCCGTGGGTATCAGCATCAGGAAAACGGCGAACCCCTGGTGAGGATGACAAGCGCTGATAAAGCTTACCTAACGATGAAGAGCGCCTGGCATGGGATGAAGGGACCGAAAAGCATCGCGTAAGTCTGGTGTTACCTGATCAGCCATGTCAGCCTGGAGTATCCATTTAACCCCATTTAATACCGATTTACGAGCTCCATAGGCAAGTCATACTGACTTAATTTGCCTTTTATGGAATATCCCCCTATGTGCATCGATCTTTTTGTCACGGTCACTCTACGTGCTCCACTCCGGCAGACTGAATGACGACAAGCTGACGACGACGCCTTAATGTAGAAGCTTCTGGCACGGCCTGCGCCTGGGGGCCCGCATCTTTCAGAGTTAAAATTAGCCCTCGCGCGAGATTCAAGTCCGTGTCGACCCCCTC
>WSTH01001471.1:0-12339 GCA_019616345.1 Ceratobasidium sp. 395
TTTGTGTTCCTGTGCTGTGCACCTCGTGGTTCGACTTGTGTTCGTGTAACGAGTAATAAATGTAGTTCAAAAAAAAAAAAAAAAGGAGACGTCACGTGGTGATGGGACATTTGTGCTCAACCACCACCTTCGGTATTTTAATCCACAATGATCTCACGCTATCCAACCGGAACCCTCTCTTAGTCCTGGACACACCATAAAAGTACTTCCACTCATAACGACTCGGTACAAGAGATCTGGATGCTCTACTTCTAGTCTTGGTACCATACCGCCCCCAAAATCGTCTGGTTTTTCGGAGACTTGAGCTGTAGACTGGACTTGCGCTCTCGGTTCTTTTATGTTCGGTTTGTGGCTACAAATCGGAGCAGGGACTTGCCTTCAGACGGGTCAACTCACCTGGATCTCATTCTAGTACCCGATCGATCCTCCATAGCTTATACTGTAGTACTAGCCATTTTATATGGACCTCAGCAAGCGCAATGTTTCGCCATCATCTACCAATATGCTGTCCTACAAGGCGCTGGTCAGGATGTGATCCCCAACCATTATTATAGCCTGGGTGTGACGCCACCAAGAGTGTGCGTCTTCATAGGGGTTATTTTATCCCGTTCTAGCTTGCAACTGTCTTAATCGATCCCGGTTGTAGCTTCGGCCCACAAATGTAGCTAAATTTAGCTCGATCTGGAGGCGTGGTTGGCACTGGACTGCAATTTGGCCATTTACGGCTATATCATGTGGCGCCAGCCAATCAGATCCCATTGTTCATTCCGGACCTGAGCCACACCGAGGGTCTAGCTAGCGATAACCTCAAGGCTCAGTTGACCGAGGCCGAAGTCTAGATTTTATCCGGTGCCTGGATGGGTTGCTTCCTGGGCTTCATAAGGCCTTGCATCCCTCAGCCATTCCATTCCTCGCCCCGCTCGTCTTCCGGTGTCTAGCCTACGCATATTTTGACCCACTTGAGGAGCCATGTATTCAGCGCAAGGTACGATTTCGCGTACAATTGCTCGCTCGTACTGTTTATGAAACATCTTTGATAGGTCCTGGCTCTAGAACCTCGTACGCCGAGCGCGATTCGACCTATATGCCACTGCCCATGACCCATAACGTTGTCACACCTTTACTCTATCAATCTTCGCCAGACGCTCACCCGCCACTCAATTACCAGGACTCTTCTTACTACTCGGACACCAAATCTCCCGTCCAGCTGACTATATCTCGTCGCAAACGTCGTCGTTTGGGCTGTGGCGCGCTATTGCCAACGGTTATCGTGTTTCTGCTTACTTCTGGCCTGGGGATTGCTCTCGTAGCTTGGCTATATATCAAACGAAAGACGACCATTTCCGACTCCTTCGCTCGTGGTTATCTATTGGTAGACGAGGGCATAAATCGGAAGGAGGATACTGCGGACAGCGCGACGTTGAGAGCACTCACTGCTGCTACTTTTATCGTAAGTAGTTTATATAGTATTAGTAACGTAGCTGAGTTCACTACTCTCGTCTATACTAGAGTCACATTATATCTGCCACTAGCTCTATTCTTATGTCGTTGATCGCATACCGTATCGCCCATCTCTGGATCGCCGAGCAAGACAGTCGTCTATCGGGGGTAAATACTGGACCCACGCCACTTCAGTACGTTGTACGCATCAACAAACCTCGATTCAAAGAACTAAATGCGCCCGCTCTAGGTATGGGCTTATGGTCCAGGTTCTGAGCGGTGCGGGTATTCTCTCTCTTCGTGATGCCATCTGGTATCTCTGCCGAGGCAAATCCCGCCGTGCTACTGCGCCTTCCTACTTCACCACTGCCGTCGTTACAGCCGCGATAGTATACGTCGTTGCCCATCTCGTCGGAGCTGCAGACGTTTGGCTTCATGCGACTACATACGCCATAACTTTTAACGTCCCGTTGACAGACTCCAACCCCGAGCCGCTTTTCAAATCTCTCCAGTTCAACGAGTCTTACTGCGATACGAGCGACTACGCACCCAACGACGGGATCTGCATGACTGTCCCTGATGGCTTTGCCCAACACTATCCGGAGCTAGACGCTTCCGGCCAGGCCGCTATCTCCAACACTACCGCCGATCGAATCACTATCACCCTAGCAGACGAAAACGATTTGGCTGTCACCGTTCCACGCTCTATCACCGAATTGGTCGCTTTTACGGCCACATCGTTTGGAATTCAGGCCCAGTGCCAGTCGCTCAATAGTCTATGCAATCATCCGAGTGCTACAAGTCCCGCGGATTGTAGCAATATTGGAATCACCAGCATACCTGGAAACGGCAATGCTGTTATTGTAGCTCCTTTGAGGAGCTGGACCGACCCGAATATCACGGATTACTCTGTAGCAGGCATCGGCCACTATGGCCAGACTCCCAATCCGTCGCCCTCTATCTTACAGCTTACTTGAACATATCAAACCAATACACGCGTCAGCTCTCCGAATCCTGCCGTCGATAACGGTGTCATGCACAGCTTGAGCATATATGCGTCTTGCAATGTCACCGTTTACAACGTTACACTAGCATACAACGGGACCGCTGAAGGAGGGTCATGGAGACTCGAAGACAAAGTTCTTTCCGAAACGCGTTTCGCCAACGCGTTGATTTCTCCATATACTTGGCAGAAGGTCAATGATCGACTGGCCACCAATTTACAGGTCCCTGTGTCTAGCTTCACGACTGAGGCCGAGGTTGAGGCGGCGCTCAACCAGGAACTTGCTCGACTTGCGCTTGGTTACGTTTCTGGCTCTTTTGTTTTTGTCCCAGCCGCCAACGTCCAGAGGTTTACTCCCACATTGGTGGGGAAATATCCTCTTATCCCACTTTTTATATTCGTCGGGCTTCTCGTGGTTTATGGGTTGATCGCGGTTGTGGTATTTGCGCTGTCATCAAGTGCGATGTCGAGCACGGTGGAGGTACCAACAGCACTCCTTAATCAGTCTCAAGCACAAGACGTCCCAGAACTCAAACTCGCACGCGCTAGACTTCTCGGTCCGCTCCCTCTCGTGGCTCAGCAGTTTGGCGAACGTTCAGTTTCGTTTCCGCGCCCAAACGATGCAGATGCGCTATCTACACACACGTCGTCTCTGGGTTGTTCCATGAAGGCGGGCGCAACGGAGAAGGTACCATGAGGCTTCGGCTCGGACTAGAGGGAGGAGATCGGCCTCGGTATGGAATCTGGAACCAAGAATAACTGTGAGTACTACGCCTAACTCATATGAGCTCCTGGGTCCAATAATAGTCTAAATCTAGGTTCCATTCCGCTCTTTTTGAATGAGCTTGGACCTGGAAAGACAGGGCTGTTTCAGGCGATCTCAATCGATCTGGGCTTCGACTTATGTTATACAAGTTTTCACCTGAATTGTCAACGATGTCTTACGGCTCGTATGTTATGTACAAAGCGTACCGTATATTATTTTGATAAGACCCTCAGCCATATACACGTTATGTAAATAAAACGTCTTGTGATCTTCTCATTCGAACAACCACCTGCGCCTTGCACTGGCAATCGTGAGTAGAACTTGCCTTTCGACATAATGTCTTGCTGAACGAAACGCGTCGTCTCTCCATGGTTCCAATATGGGATCCTATAGCGTTGAGCGTATCATGTTAAGCCCTGCTTCCGGGTTACAAAACACGCGGCCTCCTCGGCACCGGAAATCCGCCCGCGACAAATTGGCCAACGCAATCCAGGAGTATGAACAAGCCTACTCGTCTCTTGAGATTATGCTTCAGATGCCAATGCACAAGCCAGTTTCTCGAACTAAACGTAGTGGCTTCTTCACGCATGTCGACTGGGAGGTTTTTACTCTTCACTTATATGAGGAGCGCCTCCAAGAACTACGACGGCGCCTAAGCGTCGCACGTAACACGTCCCGTGCTCTCTCACCAATCAACACACTGCCCCCAGAAATCTTGATCGAGATTTTTTCGCTGGCCACCCAAAAGTGGATAAACGAGGACTATAAGGAAACGGATGTCGGAGAGCCAGCTGATGGGCCATGTCATCTCGCGCTTGTTTGTACTCTCTGGTCTCGTCTAGTTCTTCGAACCCCGGAGTTCTGGACTCGTCTTTCTCTGGCATGCACTGGTTGTATATCTGAATGGTCCTACAGACGTTCAAATGCGTACGCTAAGCGTTCACAGGGTGCGACCTTGCATGTCAACTTTGCGGGAAGCGAGCGCTTGAATGACATAGAGCCAGAGGACTTATCTGAATCAGATATAACCAGAGCTCTAGGGTTCTTGACACCACTGATGCATCGCGTGAGCTCTCTTGCGATCTATTCTGGGAACTGTCCCGCCGACAAGCTCATAAATCCGGTGCTTGCGTGCTGGGCTCAACATGGTTCCATTGGAGTGGCTAAAAGGCTAGAAATCCACGGAAGTATCGTAGTCGAACTGCCGGATCAGCTTAAGCTTTCAGGAGTGTCTCCGAATGCACGCAATAGATTCGTTCACTCTCGTGAAACGAACATGCTCCTTGCTTCTCTTCAGACTATCCGTTTTAAAAACGTCTTCTTCGACTGGGGTTACCCACTGGTGTATTCTGGTCTAACCAAATTATCCCTCGATCTCTCGCTTCAATTTGATCCTTTGCTTACACCGTACGACCTAATGAATCTACTGGCCGCAAATCCTAAGATACGCATTTTAGAGCTATATGGTATCCAGGTAGAGCCTTTCGATATATATCGTGCAGTGCCGATGGTCGATCTCGAAGTCCTCAGCCTACAGACTATGCATGCCAATGATTTAGCTCTCGTGCTACCACTTATATCGAAAGCTTCTGATTCGGTTCGCGTGGCTCTTAGTGTGGGCGACAGCCCCGAATTTATATCAGCAGTACGTTCGTTTTTTGCTCGCATCAAGGTTACGGCATTGCATGTCGATGGGCCGCTACCAGACACAATTGAGTCCATCACCCCCCTTTTCACAGATATGCCCTATTTACGAACATTAGCAATCCACTCCTGCGATATTTCTGGGTCTATTCTCAATGATTTGATCAGACACCACGATAGCAGCTCTCGAGATTTCTGGCCGAATCTGCGTGACCTTTATGTGATACGGTGCTCAACTAGTCCGCACATGGTGCTGCTACTAGCAAATATCCATACTCTTCAAAAGCTTTGGGTTTACGAGACGGAGTTGCCAGCTGAAAATGAATGGAACCGTGAGGGGGCACCAGAAGAAACTAAGGTGGCGTTACTAGAACGTGGTGTCGATCTTATTTGGCGAAGAACAAAAGATCGTGATATAGCTCGATGGTCTTTTGTATATAGCTAGACCTCGCTCCGCTCTTTGTGTATGGTCTCCTTACTCGTAAATATGCTGTTTTTTTACATCTGCTATGCTAGTTTCGAGCTCTCTTTTACTGGATAAGTAAAGGAGCGGAACAGGAACCGCAGCGCCAACTGTCATAAGAAGTATAGTCCTGCGCTTTGCATCAGCAGTCGCTTTCAAATCATTCAATTCCCAGTTCAATTGAGAAGGCTAAAATTCGATCCATTACACATTATGCACCACCGCGTATTATCGCTCCTCCCAGTTACCCCAAGCCGTTCCATGTAGGAACAAATAATTAGGATGTCACAGCCCGTTCGGGTGACAAAGCGCTGCGTAAAGTTCTCCCCGTCTTGCGATGAGTGTTACCCGTTTTTTGGACGCCCAAAATTCCTTTCGCGTTTCCGGCCGAAACCACTCGCGCAGTAAAACGGCGACGGCTTGGAGTCAATAAGTCGCCCGTGAGCGGCTCACTCGCGCGAACAGGGGGACGTGGGTGAACTACTGGCTCGGTGGAAGTGTCACACTTCCATCCCTTCGGAGGTGTTTCCATCGAGCTGAGCAAGATCTGAAGCTGATCGTTTGCCTTAGCTTGTTCGGTCGCCGGAAGTGCAGAGTACTCCCCTGGAGAAAAGATTGTCGCGGCACGTTGGCGTAAGATGGATTCGCGTTGAGACACGACAGACATGAGAGCGTCGACCCCAAGCGCGCATGCCTCCTCAGGAGTCAGGGGCTCGTCGCGATTTATCAGTTTATCGATAGCCCGTTCTTCCCAACGCGGGACCCCAATATCTCGAGCCATCGTGAAATAGTCGATAGGAGAGAGTACAAGGGCTTCGAGCTGTCTGATAGCAAAGCTCTCGAGAGATTGGTGACCGAGATTGTGTGCAATTCGTAGGGTAGATTTCAGTGTCTCGGCTCCGAAAACATGTGGGGTAGGCATATATGAGCTACGATCGACGGGATGAGATCTTGGTGAGGTCTATGCGGCGAGTAAAGAAAGGTGCATACGGCGCGTATAAAACTTTGAACATGTGATGAAAATCGTCTGGGTCTCCGTCCAATACAACCAAACCGGCGCTGGAGTATTCTTCATCAGACATCATGGCTTTGATTGTGCTGAACTCTTCTAATTTGTATTTGTGTACGTGGAATTGCCTCCTCTCCGTCTTCGCGTTCACCTATAGGCCAACATTCCATAGTTAAAGGGTACAATATATCATTGGATCCTGCTTACTCACTAGGAGATTCACGCTCCCATCGGGAAAATTAAATTCTTTGTCGGGAGTAACGGACGTAAACGTCGTACAATGGATAGTCACATCCTCAAGCTTGTTTTCCGAGGCTTGCACGATCTCGTGAACCATTTGAACCCTGTGTCGTGTCAAAGTCGGCAAGTTACTAGTCGGAGGGGAGGGCACGCTGAGGTGGCTGAGGGTGACACTGCAACGCTTTGTGTACCGGAGAGCTCGGCCTTTTGTTACCAGTTTTCATTTGTCAGAGATCGAGAGTGGTCCGAGGAGAGACAATGTCTAATCGAGGCGGAATTCAATGGAGATTTGGAAGCGCATATAATCGGTGAATACGGCTAGTCACTCCAAGCTAGGCAAAACAGGACGAGGATCGCACGGAATCGAGCCCAGGACTCACCTCCTGTCCGATCGATTTGCATTCCAAGGGCTCGGCGCTCATTAGGGGTGAGCCTTTGAGCGGCGACTCGGAGCAGGTGATTGACTTTCTCGATTCCTGAGTCTCCGCCTCGGCACTAGAATAAGCAAATCTTAGATTTTAGAGGGTAGTTACCGCGCATGTAGCCATCCAAGACCGATCTTTTTGGCTAGTAGGCATAGCCTAAAGCTTGTTGGAGATGTTGATGCCTCTTTGCTCTGCGCCGATAAGAGTACACGTAGCTCAATGTGGCGTTAAACGAGTTTAAGATATTAAGGTGACACGGGCCGAGTGCGTGAGTACACGAGAAATGCGGCGCAATCCGATACAATTCCGTACATGAACCGGGCAGCGCCTCGAGCAAATGGTCAACCTAAGTACAGTTATGAAATGAAACGGGTTAGTTCGAGGTTTACAAGCCACCTCGAACCGATTTAAGTATTTAGTCGACTGTGTATGAGGCCAATCTAGGTCCTTACGGCGAGCGTGTATGTCATTTCTGACTACCGAACCCCTGAAAGTTTTTATGAGTATATAGGTTGAAAAGAGCAGATGTTAAGATAGTCGCACGAGCGCGCACTGGCAGCGTGGAGAATGTCGTCTGGTGACAGAGAAGAACGCACTATGAAGGGGTTTGTATTGCCACCACTGCGGCGTCGTTTAGCAGGAGTAACGTGCTGAGTACTTTCGTCGATCTTCCTACCCAATGGCCCGAACGACGCCTTGCGCTGAGAAAGCCTTTCCTCCCTGCGAGCAGCTGTCGCCACAAATGATTTTATCCCAATGATTTCGGCCTCGGCTTCCGTGATTGGTTCCTCGCGACTGACTAGGTGATCTAGAGCTCGAGTCTCCCAGTCCACGACATCAAATTTGCAACCCAGAGTAAGGTAATCGAGTATAGTCAGGTTCTGCGCGTCAAGTTGACGAATGGCAAACTCCCGGAGTTGAAGATAATCGTATTGAGTCGCGATACGGAGAGCAGATTTTAGAACTCGGGTATCCACCCTAAAGCAATCAAGTTTTTCAAACCTGCGATGTGGTAACATTAGCCGCATAAACTGGCGAGAGTACAGAAAACATAGCCCAGAAGACGTACGACGCATACAAAATCCTTAATACGTTCCGAAAATCCTCCACACTTCCCTCCAGCAGTATTTCCTCACGAGACAACACCATTTCCTCAATCTTACGAAACTTCACAAGCTTGAATTTATGCACAAAGAATACATGATCCCTGACCTGAATTTACTGGTTAAAGTAGGCGGCGGTGGTGCGGCGCTATCTGTACCTTCAGAAAGATATTGCCGTCCATAAAGTTAAATTCTTCATCACGCTCGCCGCTACCTGCGAGTTCATGTCGATTCGCGTCGTATACGGTGTTGTTTTGAGAGGGTGCCATTGCTGAACCCGTTGGGAGAGCCTGGAAGGTGGGATGGTTGACTTGGTGATCACCCGGACGATATCCAATGTCGCTCACGTAAGCATTTTGATCAAGGTCTGGGTCCTACACGTGACAGAAGCCATTTCGGGCAAATCCATCTCGGTCAACCCCGATCAAAGAGCTCGACGAGAGGGTGAGATTTGCCATCGTGCTATCATAGTAGCCAGTCTTCAATAGTCAATTACGCCGTGAGATAGCCACACAGTTAGCTAATAACACTAGTGATAAATTTTATGAACGTCAACTTCGCCCAGATGGTCGAACGTTTATGGCACGCATATAGCCGGATTTTGGCTCATATTGACAGCCAAATGAATTGACCTTCTAATCTCATGTGCCCGAACTAGTTAAGGTGCTCCACATACTTCAGACTCGTTACCTAATCCAGGAATAGAGACTCCGAGCTAGCCGTTACGACCAAAGCACGACGGGTTGACGCTATCAAAGCGTGACACACTTTGGGTAGATAATGCCTAGACTGGGTACCGGCGGCTACATTCGCGAGTTCCTGTCTCCACGTACAAATATTATCTCACTTGTACTCGCCAGTTAATATCCTACATACCCCGTTGGTTTAACCCCTCCCCCACGATTGTTTCTTACTCTCAATATGCTTGTAAGTCCCATTTCACTGCTCAAATCTGAGCGATAGATCAAGTCACACATTTTACTTGCTCAACTAGCCCTCCGCCAGTTACACTTGTGGAGTTTACCGGCTACACGAGTAGGGTGCGAGCGGCTCGCGTAGCTAAATGTCCGGAGAGGATTAAGAATAAATTTATACATGAAACCAATACACCGAAGAAAACGAAGTGATGCAGAACCACGTTCGCAATATCATGGGCTTTTCCGAGATGTCTCAAAGCACGCTAAAAGAAAATCAGTTTGACGGGCTCTCTGAGTTCCACCACATAACGCACCTTGCCCGCTTCTTGCGTCCTCTCTTGGAGACTCCGCCTCGGTGCGCCGCCTCTGTACCTGAGGTACTGGCCCTTGATCCTGGGGTTTCCTGAATCTGTGATCGCGTACGGGGGTATTTGGGACTGAGGGGACTGAGGGAAGATTCCATGGTTTGTGAGCGGGACGGCGGAGGTTCATTAATCCTCTCTTCTGGTGTTTCGGATAAATCGATAATGTCCTCGGCACGGTTGGTAGAAGTAGGCTGGGTGTTTGCAAGCCTTTTTTCCCGACGAACAATCATAGCTACGAACGCTTCAGTCCCTAAAAGCGAAGCTTCCGCAACAGTCACGGGTTCAGCACGAATGGCGAGATGATCCAACGCCCTTGCCTCCCATTCAGGAACACCGAACTGTTTGGCGAAAGGCAGGTAGTCCATCGGAGGGAGTTTTCTAAGCTCCAGTTCATCGATCACAAAGCTGCGCAACGCCGAGTGGTTGAACTTGGTCGCGATTCTCAGTGATGAGACTAAAATAGAAACCTCAAAGCTGGATGTCTTCGAGGTATAAAGCCTGTGATGCTACTGAGTTGGATAAATCATAGGTAAGTATAAACGGTAAGGCTTACGAAGCGTATAAAACTTTAAAGGTGTTACGAAAGTCATGTTCGTCTCCTTCGAGTTCAATGATCTGATGCGAATATGGCTCGAAAACGAGTTTGGGCTCGATGTCCTTGAATTCTCCAAGTTTATACTTGTGAACGAAAAACTCGTGAGTGTTGACCTAACAGAGCGATTGTTAGTCCATAAGATCTGTGCACAACACTTTTCTCTTACCCGAACGAACAAGTTACCGTCGGGAAAATAGAACTCTTCGTCCTCCTTGAAACCGCTAGATGCGGGCTGGACCTCCGGCTCAGCTTTGGGGTTTTCTTCCGGAACAGGTTCGGTTTCCATGTAGTTGAGGTGGTCGTGGAGAGGGGGGGACAGAGTTGCAACTCGACAGATCTTCCAAACCTTATGTAACGCCGCTAAGCCCATCACCAGCTAGCTTCCGTCAACGCCACAAAGGGACGTATTCCTTCCAGAACTAGGTGTTGGCTCGGGCGTATTTTGCACGTGGTTGGCCATCATTTTCTCAGCATAATCGACCATCCTGATCCAGTTTCTAATTAATCCTATAAAGGTTGATTTTGTGCACATCCCGGCCATGGTCGTCGGCTGGGGCGCCATCAGGCACGGTCACGTGCCCTCGACGCGTCTCATTCTCAGCCGCCACCTTCCACCCCTGAGCCTCTATTTCATATTCTACGCTGTCAACTCAGTTCAGCCTCGCTCGTACCAATCGTGTGGAGAAACCGTATAGGTGTTGGATACTCAACGTTTTGTCATCACAGGGATGAGATTACGTCTTGTTGTTTATGGAGTCGGTTTGTGTGTAGCAGTGGCCGCCTCCGCAGGCAAGGGCGGTTTGCCTGTAGAAAAGGTCTATGGTGTCAACGTGAGCTCGCTTTCCTCCTTTCCCTTAGATCTTATTCGATGTGGTACGTAGATCGGTAGCTGGTATGTGGACAAACCGAAGAATAACAGCTTTATATACTGACGGAGAACGTTTCGTGAGGCTGGTGAGCGAACCTTGGATGTGTAAGTATAACTTGTTATGTTATAACCACGACTCACTTACTTGAATAGTCCCTAACGAATGGCGGACTATGGGGGGAGAAGTATGTGACGATTGCACCACCTGCGTGGCAAGTGAATTGTAGGGATCACGATACCCTCGTAAAATAAACGAGACTAAGAATATGGTAATTTAATCAGCGCTCTTACTGAGAAATTGGGGCAAGACCGAGCTGATCAGGTTTTCGCGAAACACTGGTACGCCTTTTTCGATATCGTAGGGCCAGAATTGATGTCTTGCTTGAAGGGCGACTTGGTTTACTCAAGAACATGTGGACATAATTGCTAACGCAGGCCTCAATACCGTGCGAATCCCTTTGGGCTACTGGATCATTGAGCCTCTTGTTCATCGTTCAACGGAGTTCTTTGTAGGAGCACTCCAACTCTTGGTTTATGCTTCTGTTCTCCTAAATTTTTTCGTTCTAGCCTCGGGGTGGTCTCAAATGGCTTAAAAACGGCCTCCAAATGCTCAAAGACAAGGGTATTAATGTGATTCTGGATCACCATGCTCTTCCCGGCGTGTCCTCGGCGAAGCAGATGTTTGCCGGGCGTTGCACATCCGATGTTCAGTTTTACGTAGGTTTCGTTATCAAACCACTCAGTCTTTACATCGTTCATATTTTCTTATATGTCCATAGACTCCAAGGAACTACAAACGTGCTTTAATTTGGGCTGGTGTCATGACTGTAATTACTCACCTCGACCCACAATTCGGCACTGTGTTCGCAATCGAGGCCATTAACGAACCGGAGATGGATTATAGTAAGACCCCAGGTCTTGATGAATGTGAGCTTCCTTCTCAAAACCCTTGAAATTCATTAAGTCGCTGTTCAGACGAGAAGAACTTTGTCAAGGTTGTCCGCGGAGTAGAACTCGCTCTTGGTATCAAATGCTCTGACACAGACTACGGAAAACTCTTCTCTGATTCAACATACACTTTCTCGATTGGCTTTGGTATTCTGAATGTCGCTAAATCGGCCGAACCTGCCGTTAAAGAGGCGCTAGAGGAAATTGCTTCTATCTTGCCAAACGTAATTGCCGACCTTGAACTTAGCGTGGATCTGAAGGGAGTGGTTGGTACGCTAGCCAACCATGAAGTACGGCGGAAGCAAAGCCTCTCCAACGGCACTTCATCCTCTCTTACTCCCACCGGCGAGTCAGAAAATACTAATAATGGGTATGTGGAGGTACCGCACGGATTTGCTTTAGAGAGACATAAGTCAAAAAAGCGGACCCACCGGGCGAGGGGTATTTCAACTATGTTAAACAAAAGCACGAAGCAACAGTGTTTGATGACTTCGTAAGTTGGCTAGTTCTAGAACAAGTTGTCTGGAGTTAATGTTTGTGCATAGCTTTATGA
>WSTH01001472.1:0-12331 GCA_019616345.1 Ceratobasidium sp. 395
CTTCGGCGTTTTGGGGCGGGGCTCATAAGGGTACGGTTTGCTTGTTACGGCAAGCTTTCCAAAGTTACCGTTTGCGAGCGCGTGACCAAGTCCCGCGAGCACCGCAAGCACCTGACTGAGGGGTAAGAGCATCTGCGAGCGTAAGACCAGAGGTGACAATCCTTGTTAGTATTCTCAGGTCAATCAGGGTGCATGGGACATTTGGGAGTACGAGTGAGGAGGTCGCGGGATTAATGGTTAGGCTACCAGTCACGTATGATATGCAAACCGGTGCTCGCGAGCGTAGAACAGCGTAAAAAATCGATTAATTTGCAACGTACAAGGCGGGGCAGTCGATCAGCAACTCGGGTTCGAAGGCAGTGTATGAGACGGAGGATAAAAAATAAAAATAAAGATAAAACAAAGAAAAATGGCCAGACTCAGCCGCCAATCGCTTTCCAATAAATATGTCCTCTTCCAGAAGGGAAAACGGCGTGCGAGCCCTAAGTAGCGACTTGTTAGTTTATCGTTTGGTAATGAGCAATTTCTGACTCACCAATACTAGGTCGTTTCGTGGGCAGCTTCGCTAGCACTATGCCAATGATCGATGAGACGATAGATAAACCGATTATAATAGTGGTTGAACCAGAAATATCGCCCAACAGTGAGTAGGTCGGGCAATGTTGTTAGGTCGAGGTCTTCGTCGAGCCGCTTGAATTGAGGGGCGAGGTGGCAGCCAGCGGCGAGGTCGAAGGCAGACATAACGGCGCATCGTCGCGAGCCATCAAACTGACGCGAATGAGAGGTCGAGTGCATGCCATTGAATGGCGAGACCGTGGTCGAGAAATGAGTAAATAGTTCCAGATAAACGAGAGGCACGGAGGAGAGAAACTCGTAAGTCGAGGGGAGCGAGAAGATGGCGCGGACTCGGCCGGCGCGGTAACCTATTTGATGGCAAACGAATGAATCAGACACCGTTGCGGGCAAAGACTTTGTTGCAACTTACGCCCGAGGCCAAACTCTTTTGCACGTTGACGGTCGAGGAACAAAACCACGTCGAAGGTGGCCTCGTGGTCTGCATCTTTCGGGCGAGCGCGGATAACATCACGCTTTGGCCATTCTGGGTCAAAGGGGAGAGCTTGGTGGCGGAGATAGAGTCGGTGCCAGACGGGGTAGATGTGGTGGGCGGTAGGAAGGAAAGCCACCGGCAAGTTCTGCCGGCTGCTGTGCTTTCTCAGGTAAGAGTGCAGCGCCGGGATCAGCTGCGTCGCGCCATACTTGGCCACAAGCTCTAGGCCTCTTACTCGTCCGGCTGTCGGCTTCAGGGCGATCGACAACGTGGGGTTTGGATACACCACGTGCCGCTTTGCTTCCGCGCTTGTTCGCATTCGCCCCTGGAAGTGGACTTGGTCCTCGTCCTCGTCTTCAGAGTCCCCGCCGTCGCCATTTACGTCCTCGTCAATGTCGCCTTCAACTGCCTCAGTAACTATGGGCCTTTCGATTTGTCCCTCGGTTCGCCCCTCGGCGCGCCCCTCGGCTGCGTGGCCAACCGACACTTCCCATGAGGGCACAAACGGCGCCTCCTCGTCCTCGCCGTAAACAACTCGGCTCTTCCTCCTTTTCTCTCCTTCGCCCGGAGCCTTGCCCAGATAGCGGTCCATGAGTGAGCGATGTATTCGTAGCGCCTCGTACCGCTGAATAAATTTTATCATTTGCGGTGTAGGCTTAACTTTGTTCGACGCTCGATAACCCCGCTTGCTCTCAATGTGCAGGTGCTCCGGCGACTCAGTACAATAGCCGTCGGGGGTACCCATAGCCTGTGTGTCGCCGGTGTAGTGGGAGAGCATGTGTAACTTAGCTATGAGGTCGAATCGCTTATCGCTCTTGAATACGCCCATCCTTCGTAAGACCGTCTTCATCTCATGTATCTTGACTAACGTCTTGTCTAGGCGATCTAAGTCGTCTTGCGTCATTTGCGAGGCTTGGGCCCGATATGTGAAATCCAGGATCTCGCGGGCGAGGCGGACTACGTCGTCATTCCACTTACGCCCGTCTAAACTGGCCACCACCGCTAAGAGTTGTTTTTGAACCTCCTTGCTCTCTCGACCGGTCCATTTACCCAGTCCACTGATGCCGTGACTAAAGTGTCGCATTCCCTCTGCTTTTGGCATGAGGCTGAAATAGAGGTCCACCTGACCGGCCCCGGCGAGTTCGATCACCCACGGAACCAAGTGCGCTTTTATCATGCCTTGATGCAGCTGATGCAAGATGTCGGGCATGAGGGTTGCCGAGAACTCAACGTACGGCAGGCCTGCCCAAAATGGCCAGACCGGTTTGATCTTCATTTCATTCAGGAGCCAGGTGCCGCCGGTGTTGAAGTAGTACCGGAGCGCGTTCAGCGTCTCATGGTTCAATCGTGGAGGTGCGGGCGTTCCAAGCTGACCTCTACCGTCTTGTTTCTGATGACACTTAGGGCAGCTCGAGCCAACAATACAGCCCAACTTGCACTGCTCCTGGTAATCGAGGGTCGACGCCGCCAGGATTGGATATGCCTTACGGTACCGCCCATCGGCGCACAGGATCTCGACACCTTCCTCCGATGCTTGGTTGAGGACTCCCAGCACGTGCCGCATGGCAGTGTGGACCAACTTGAGCTTTAGTTGCCCGCGCCTCTCCGCATTGGCCACATGACTAAACTCGTCCACTGGCAGGTAAGCGAGTAGTACTGTTGATCGCGTGGTCGGTTTTCTTCGGACTGACTTGCTGACGTTTCCTATCGTTACGTAGACCGGATAGGCGACCTGACCATTGGTCATGACCGATAGGGTTGTTCGATCCGAGGCGATAATTAGAGGCACAATGGTCCCGGCCTTATCAGGCAGCCTCAGCTGATGTTAGTTGGGTTAAGTAAGCCATCTCGGCTAGTTTGTATTGAATGCGCGGCTGACCTGCATGTTCCACCACCAGTTTCCGGTCCAGGTCTCGCTATAAACCCGTGTCTTGCAGTCTTCTGCTGTCCAATGGTACTCTGGTGCGTAGTGCATATCGTCCTTGAGCAGAACGTTGCCTAATATGTCGCGGATAACATCTATCAGCAAACGACAAAAGAGGTAGGACGCGCTTCCTCTCCGTTGTTCAGGCGCGTCAATATCCACCTCGAAGGCCTCCCACTTGGGGCCATGGGGTAGCAGGTCAATGTCGTCGATCAGCTTTTTGTTCGACGGCCAAGGTGTTTGGCCTTTGTACTAACAAGATCGTGAGTATTGTACTTCGAGGATTTTGTTTAAATGCTTACTAATCGGCTTTTCAGGTGGCGGTCTCGACCGGCATTTGTGAGCCCGGTTGTCATAAGCAACTCGGCGGTTTCAAAGTTCTCCGAGACTCCCAAGTTTCCCATAGCCGCCATGTATGCCTTGAGGTCTGGCGCTTTCGTGGTTCTGTTGTTGATTGGCGCGCCGGCGCGTGGATCGGAGAACGGCTGGATGAACACCCGACGAACGGCATTGTACCTCAGGCCGCCGTAACTAGTATCGGGAGGGTGTGGCATGCTGTGCAGAGGTACCCTAGTCGCCTCGGGAGTTTGAGGCTGGGGGATTGGAGTAGTGAGACGCCTAGTAAGAGGGTCATTCGGCTGCGAGTATGCTAGTTCGCTATCATTGGCTGAATGGGGTGCTTCCTCCGGTATGTGATGCGTTAACGTTGCGACTGTACAATTAACCCCGGCTAAATCTGCCTCTAGACACGGTGGGTTTTGTTGGATGTGCTGCGCCCTCCCGCGCTCCGAATCAGCTAAGTATGGGCAGTAGAAGCAAGGGAATCGCCTCCCAAACTGGTGAGTCGCGTCGCGCACGTAGGGGCCCTCGCTGACGTGTTCTCGTGGTCCTCGTAGTGCACGTAGCGTCAAGGAAATGTATCGAGGCATTGAAGGTCTCAAAGCTTGGGCGTAAGGAGGAGGTATGAGTGGAACTTGCACATGAATCCGCACAGGTAAGTCGATCCAACCAGCGCAATTGCTTACGGATTTGATCTTACGCAATCAAACCAACCCACCGTTCAAACGACTCGTAGTTGCCCGACAATGGGAGCCAGCCGTTAAGGTTTTGCACACCAGCGTGCGCTCTGTCTGTCCAAGGCAAGTGCAGTGCCCGCGTACCATCCCATGTATGCATATTGAAAACATCAATAACGATACATCAGAAGTGTTCTTCGAACTGGCACTTGCCGGTCGCTGTTACACGTGTTTCGTGCGATAACAGAATCGATTATCAGGTTTTCAGTTGGGCGCATGCACCGTTTCCTGTCTGGTAAGTGGCGCTGATACTGTTTGATAAAGCATAGCCACAGATTAATTGTTTATAGGTTATCAGGTCTCGGGTAGATCGTTCTGTGCGTGGGACACGCATGCTTCAGGCTGTCAATGTTATTGGGTTGGTTGTGGTAACAGCTGATCGAGCTCACTTGATCCAATGTTAAGTTGTTTATCTCACTTTATCAATCTATCCAATTATGCATTTAGCGTTAAGTTTGTTGCGAGTCTTATCGATATGCACACGGCGCATCCGTCTGCTATCTGGGCAAGCCTGGGTGCCGTTTGGTGTTGGCAATAATCGGACCAATACACTCCTCGTTTCATGTTGCGATAACCATGCCTACTAACACTCTGGTGCGAGGGATCCATCAAAGGTCAAGCTGCGGGCTACGCGGCCGATGTCGGCTCTTTCGGCAACGCTAGGTTTGTTTACACCTCACTTGAGTTTCGGTGGCCAAGCTTGCACTGGGTAAGCACCGGGGAGACACTACATTCAAAGCACTAGGATAGAACATTGTGTACAGTCAGGAATCGAGATTGCTACAGCCGTGAGTGCAGTACATGCCACATACGGGCACTTGCTTACGCATCACCTCTACAGGTTATGGTTTGGCGGATGCGATTGGTCAATTGCTAACTTCCGCATTACTCGGCAAGAGTCCACCATTCTGGTACGCATTACGCATGAACGCCGCAGCCGTGGCGAAACAAATCTGTTCTGTATCGGGTATATGGGTTTGGAATCATTCCGTACTCTTCGTGAATAGTATAGTCAACACTTACGCTTAATTTCTTTGCTGACTTCCGCAGGCGCGCCGATAGCTCACAACACTGGTCTCGGCACTCACAAAGCACAAAGCAACAAAGTCTTTCTACAGATCCGACAAGTTAATCGGTGAGTACCCAACTTTATCGATGTTTCAGTAAGGTATAACTCACCATCTGGACATCGTCGCCACAAATACAGACCGACAACATGTATGGTCTAGGCAAATGGTGAGAACGGTGTTTGAGTTGTGTTTTGCCAATAACGAATGGGTTTCTTGTGCTCAAGTGGCACGTACCATTGGAGTAACGATGAACCTAGCTAATCGCGGCTTCGTATCAGCTTCCCAACAGACCAGGCCAGAACAGCCAATTCTTTGTCAAAAGGTACTTACCGATGCTACAGGAGCTTTGGCTGGTTTTATTATCAGCACTTATCCTGCCCCTGAGTCGATTCGTATGCTGACACAAGATTGTACGCCTTTTGGTTCTAATCAGGCAAAGCGCTGTCCAATCACGATAGCGCAGTCACGTGAGTTTGCTGCGATCTTCTATATCTTCAATTAACAAGCGTCAAGTCACTGAGCACATTAGATTGGTGGCATGTCTAAAAAAAAATTATGATCTCCTCCAGAGCACGTAAGCTTATTCCAATTATTCCATCGCTGCAATCTATCCTTGATAGAAATCCATGCTTCGACCCCTATCCAACCCAACCCGTGTTGGCACACAAGCATCCCATGGCGTTAGCTCAAGTGCGCGGATAGCACCGACGAACAGCAAGTTTACTTGGGCGGATATACAAATTGGTAAGATTTAACGTTGTGCGCTCCTTAAATAAGTATAACTCACCTTGCCAAATCCCATCAGGATGAACCTCAACCACGACAAACACCGAAATGTTGAGCGCAAACCAAGCGATTGGCGGAATTAACGTTAAAGTTGCGCGTACCATTGACTAAGGTGAGTTGGTCGCATGCAATCCATTTGTGTTGTTTGACCGGCACCAGACCCAGTTGAAGCAAAATAACGCGCCGAGTTTGAGGGTGAACTAGGCTCCGATAGCAAATTTTGATAACAGATTGTTTGGATACTTGCCAACAAGCATCCTGGACTCGGCCACACAGCAACTAGGACTTGGGCGCACAAGGCAGCTCGCCCTTAGCCAATTTTTCGCGGGTAGTCAGCCAGGTATATAAACCCCCTTCCTCTCTCTCGTATTCCTCACCAGCTCATGCCTAACTACCAGCCTGAAGCCACTCGCACTCGCACATCTCTACTCCCACCCACTGCTCCATCCGACCTTACCTCTTCCCTTCTCGATTCACTGGAGCCTGCGGGCGCCCTTGGTCTTTTGGTCAGTGTCTTTCCCCTCTTCGCTTACACAGATTACTAATATAAGTATGCAGCACGGAGCTCCCTTGCCCGCTGGGCCGGCCCTCGACGCAACCTCGACTGAACCCGAACTCGAGCTCGAAGCACCAGTCAACCCTTCCCAGCGATCAAGCACCCGTGTCCGTATCGATACACCTCGTGGAGCCGCTCTCAGTAAGTCGCTGGTTTAGTCTTGCCATATCAGCACTTACGCCCCCTTAGAAGAAGAACTCAAGCAGTCCGAGCTTCGCCGCAAGAAACGCAAGCCTCGCAAGAAGAACAAGTCAAAGAGCGACGATGCCGCATCAACCACCGAGCACTCAAACTACAACTCTGACGCAGGCACAGATCAATCAAGCTATAGTGTACATCGCCTACCTGGGCAGGATGGTACGTAGAACCCACTGACTCTTCGAAAATACATTGACACTCACCTAACATCCCAGCTCCCACCTCAAACGGAGGGGGAGCTCCTTCAACTGTTCGTGGACAAGGTGATATTCGTCAATGTGAGTTAGTTTTGCCTGCGCGGGTTGAGTCATGCTAATATGTCGTCTAGTTCTCCAACCAGCAACGGCAGGAGCGATACCGAAACTTCATGGGCCACCTGTCCAGAATTCGAGCTCACATCATGGCGAGGATTCCGAATCTCCCGCCGCCGCTGCCAATCGAGTTTCAGCTACCTCAGCTGCAAGTACCACCCCCGCGTCCGGTTCTTGCCCCCCGACCTCCGGTTCCTGCGCCCCCGGCTCCAGCCCTCGCACCTCCGGAACGAGTGGTAATCGATCTGCGGACCCCCAGCCCAGCACCTCAACCCGCACCAATACCAGTTGTGGATCTACGGGCCCCAAGCCCAGTGCCTCAACCGTCAACCTCCAGGCCGGCAGTTGGAACTTCAACGTCGGTCGCCAGCAGCTCATCGACGACATCAAGCGGTTCATCGGGTACGACGCCTCGCAGATCTCGACCGAAAACCTCAAAGCAATGCTTGAAGCAATCGTCCGCGATCAAACGCCTGCCGTGGCATCTCCGGAGCGGCAAGCTAAGGTAACTGGCTGTATACTACTAGTTGTTCGACATGTACTCACTGCCAGTGAACTTAGGTCGAGTTGTTACGGAAAAACCCGATCAACGTAGGGGGTGGTCATCATATTAACCGACCTGATCTAAATCGTCAGTTGATCTTGGATGATATTGCCGCTTGGTGCTGACATGTTTGAGCAGCAAATAATACCGATACTGAGACCGAATCCGAATCCGAGCCCGAATACGAATCAGAACCCGAGTTAATTGCACCACAACCAATCCGCGCTCATGCGGGAGCACGACAAATCGACCTTACGCTTGAACCCTCTCAATCCCCATCGCCATTGCCCCGTTCTCATCTGCCGATATGCGACCCTCATGGAACCCCCGGCTCCACCCAACATTCAACTCAACCCACATCTGGCACTGGTCGTTGGAATACGACCAGCTCAATCTCACTTGGCAATCCGCCTCGTCCGAGGTACGTTATTCATTATATATAGCTGTAATCAAATACTAACTTTGACAACCAGTCCGTTGGCACAGTCTATGCCCCGGGCCTCGGCCTCATCCCAACGGTCTTTTGGCAAGTCAAAGGCCCAGCCTACCTCGTCTGGCTCACGGATTTTACTTGCGGGACCCCGCTTAGCTCCTTCGCGCAATACAAGTCACGCTCCCCATGGCCTTGGTGTGCTCCGGCCCCACGATAACGCCGGACAGCCGGTCCGGCAAACACTAAGGGATCACCTTACTCACACTCGAGCGCACAACGCGGTGAGGGCAGTTCGTGAAGAGGCTGCCGAACAACAAGCAACCAAGCAACCGGCTGTTGGGTCGACTCCGCCATCTCCGCGGCGGCTCAGCCGGCATCAACGTCGCTCCCGGCTGCCTCCCGGCTTCAACAACGCTGTCAACCACATTGCCTCTCAATTGAGGGCTCACGATGTACTGACTGCCCGGCGCCTCAACCGGCAAAGCTCCACCTCCAGTGGGGACACCACACTGCCCGAGCAGACCGTTGACGGCACCGGACGGCGACCGTCGACTCCTGACCTACTTGAAGACAACGAGGCAGAGCTCGCAGCTGCAGGGGCTGAGGCGAGTGGGTCTGAACTGGTAAGTAAACTTTGCGTTCAAGCGTGTCAACCACAACTGATGCTCACCAGCGAAAATCGGGGCGCAAACGTAAGCCGGCAGCACGCGACGTACATGGGAACGAGCGCTACATCCTTACGATGGCCAAGATGCACTTATTTGCATATGCACTGATGGAAGGCTCATACCAGACGCGTGGCCTTTTCTTGCGCTGGTCGCTTCCGGTCTTTGAAGAAACATGGAGTCAGGAGCTCCCGGGTGTGGCCTACGAACCCCCTAGCCACCAGGCTCTACAAGTGGTAAATGTATCTACAGAATGATTTATGTGAAATTCTCAATTTTGTATGATTTTCTAGATGGTGAATAGTTTGGCGACGTATCGCTGCAAGGTAAAAGAAGCGCTACGCCCGCTGGTTCAGTATGCATATGGATTTGACAAGCCCGCCTCGACTCCTGCGGCAATCAATCGAAACATCGAAATTTTCCGATCAATCCACCCAAACCGTTTTCATTGCATTGTGAGTTTAGCCAATATATTTCAATACAGTAGCTAACTAGTAGTTAAAGGATTATCTACCACCTTATGGACATTATGAGAGCGACATACTAGCGCACGCTATCGCCGTTTCTCTTTTTGGCAGCCCGAGCTCGATCGGTGTTATGTTCCGCTCTTTTTTCAGTCCTATGCCTCTCACGGTTGTGGCATTTATACTAGCCAACGTGAGTTGATTACCCGAGTCACTCAAAGGTTTTGCTCACCACTCATGTAGATGCAGTTTTGCATCGAAGAATTCGAGCACGGGCAGTACTCGTCGCACGATCTCAACGCATCGGACATGCTAAACAAATATGTCGCTCACCTTCGAGGCCTAAAGGAGGCGGCTGCTGGCGCTAGGGCTCGCATGAATCGGCTGCAGGATTATTGGTTTGATTTTGGATTGTAAGTGGATTTTTGCTGCTTGTTTAACACGGACTAAGCTTCAAGTAGTGAATACTCCGGTGCAATGGAAGTCGACGACCCATATACGCAACAAATCACTCTCCGCGCCGACATCCGCCCTGACACTCCAGATAATAGTGGCAAGGCGGAGGGACCTGCTGGTGATTTTTTGCCAGATGATTGAATTGACAGGATAGGTGACTACTGAGATACACGGTGTGTTTTTGTGTACTCGGTTACTGAAACCGGCGCGGACAAGATTCGCGCTAAAATTGTACATATATGCTTCTTTTTTGCTATGTTCCCCCTTATATGTCTTCTTTTTGGCTTGTTTCTCACTTACCTCTCCTCCATAGCACGTACAGCTACTGAAACTGACGCAAACAAGATTTGTGCCAAAACTGTACATGTTTGTTTTTCCGTGATTGGTCTCGCTCCTGCTTCGTATGTGCGTTGCTTGCTCGTTGTTATTCCTCTTTGTGATCTTGTTCATCCATACATCCATACCTAGCTACTGAAACCGCGGCGAAAAAGATTTGCACCAAATTTCATAATTACATGTAGTACACTTTGCACTTGCGCCGAGTATTGTTTGAAACAAAGTTGTATAGGCTATGTCACGTGCCGATCATCAGCATCATTTGTTTGGCGGTTCGAACTTGTTTATATCCAGGCTGCCGCGTTGATTCCTCCCTGTCACCCCCCCGGCCTGCCCCAATACCTGGCTGCAGTGCACGGTTCGTCGCAGTGTCCCAATACTCGGCTTCACTAGCAAACCTCCGGCCCGGGTGACTGTCCTCTCCAAGACTTTCCCTCCCGTTTACAATGGTTAGTTTTAACGTTCGGTTCTGCGTTAACTTGTGACTAACGTTCTGTTTATAATCTAGTCAACAATTCGCCGTGGCTCCCAAGTTGTTTGTCGGCGCATCCACCCTTGCCTTGCGTCGACCAGAGGCTAGTTTTAATGGGTCTTGTGGCTAGCATACCGGTCCGAGCGTCAGACGGCAGGCGCTCTATCCCATCCGCCCATCAGGCTCCTCGCCACTGGGTCGACCTTTTTTTCACCGACACTGCTTCGCGCGAGTGGTATCTGGGCGTGCCAGCTTTTTCCCGTTCCGTTGCTTTCTTGCTTGTTCGCTCACTCGAACACGAGCCGTGGCATCTCCGCGATTCCCCGGTCTTCGCTCGAGGGCCGGCCCGAGCTGACAGCAAACGAGCCACCGCCAATCTCTGCCCCGCCTACGACCCCTGCTCCACCCGTCTGACTTGGCCCTGAGCCCCCACCCAAGCCAGCAGACACTTCTCGCCATATGTCTGTCGAGCCAACCAATTCCACCTCGACGATGCTCCCTCTTCCCCTGCCCCTGCCATCTGCGCTCTCGGCTCCCCCCTCGGGACAGATACCGGGAGCACCTCTGCCTACCCCAGGTCCTTCTGTGCTGCCTGGACTTTCTTCGCTTACGTCGTCTGTTTCTGTGCCACCGTTTCCCCCACACCCGTCATCTAAAGCAGCGGACGATAGAGCAAAAACACCCGCACCGGGTTTGCCATCGTTTGCTGCTGCTGGTCTGCCCCCCCCCCCCATCGGGTCTGTCGGCGCAGTTGGAACACCCGGTCCTAGCGGTCTGTTGCCTTCTCCTAGCCCTAATAACGCGTCGCTAGGTCTTGGCTCGTCTGCTGTGGCAAGCGCTCGTCCTCCAAGTACCGGCCCGAACCACAACATCAACCCGAGTGGTTTGCCAGCCGGTGGTTCTGCACCTGGTTTGCGCGTCCACACCCCGCCTCGCTCTCCTGTTCCAGCCGGAACTCCTGTGCCTTCGTCTCCTAGCAATCGTCCTCTCCACGTCAAGGATGCGCTTTCGTACCTCGACATGGTCAAGGTCAAGTTCCAGGACAAACCGGACGTATACAACCACTTTTTGGACATCATGAAGGACTTCAAGTGTCAAGCGTACGTACATCTCCACTTGTTTACTGCTTGGACTGACAATCTACATTTGCAGAATCGATACACCTGGAGTAATCGACCGCGTCTCTGGGTTGTTCAACGGCCACACCGCCTCAATCCAGGCGTTCAACACGTTCCTACCCCACGGCTACCGTATCGACTGCACTGTTGACCAGCACGACCACAATCTTATCACTGTCACCACGCCTTCTAGGACGACCACGCAGACTACGGGTGGCCTCACGTCATATTCACTCTGGCCATGCCTCCTCGGCACTTTTCTCCACCACTTCTCACCCATCCCTCCGTGGTGGGCCTCTTCCGCCCCCCTCCCCCTTCTATGACGGCAATTCTCCCACAACCGCACACGCTATTACTACCCTCCAAGGTGGTGTGCCGCTTCTTCCTGGTGCTCCCAGTTCTACCCCCTGGTACTAAAGGTGGACCGACTGTCGAGTTCAACCGGGCGGTAAACTATGCCACAACGTGCTTGATTGTAGAGCTTATCCCCATCATGTCAATTACCTAGCGATAAATCATATAAATCCAATTTTTCTAAATTAAGTATATATTTTAACTAAGCTTGTTAGTGCTCGTCAGCGCTCGTAACTTCGTGCTCACGAGTGCTTGCAATACCTAGTCACGCACTCGGTAGTGCATTTACACACCGCGCTTATGCTCGTTGGTCCTCGTGACCTCCCATCTAGATCTTATAAAGATTAGATGCACCAGTCTGGCGCTGCTGATAACCAGTCTGGTGCGTATGATACTTATGAGCTCTCACAAGCCTCACTTATGTACTCCCAGGGGCTAGCTTACCGGGGGCCTAGCTTCTGGTGCTCCCTCTCTCGTGAGTGCTCAAAAGTTCTTACTAGCACATGCCGATTTTGCAGAG